>VYZS01082836.1:0-16309 GCA_013400695.1 Neodrepanis coruscans | reverse complement strand
CACCACTCCTGGGTTTCATTTCAGCACAAGAGAACCAGCTCCCAATCCTCACCGAACACTCTGGAGGGTCTGTAGCCTTTTCTGGCTCCTTTCCAGTTCCAATTTTCGTTTTTCTATCTTGGCTTCCAAACTGGCTTCATCCAAGGCCACATTATTCAACATGTCTTTAGTCTTCTGGACTTGTTCCTAAAGGAGAAGGATGGGAAACCATGGCTGGCACTGGAATAACTGGGATTATCTTTCAGGTCCTGTATAATCTCATCTGTGTCTGTTCAAGGAGGGAATAAAAATTAAAAATTCTTTGTGGCCAGGACAATGAACTGACTGGATGCTTATGAATTTAAAATACCTGATTTTTTTCAGACATTTTTAAAGAAGAAAAGGTAAAAAATCCTCACATCTTAACTTTAGTTTTCCTTCTCACTGAAAAAGCAGTAAAAGATAGGAAGAAGCCTATCTTTTGTAATCATTAAGGTCTTTTTGGAACCTATCTTAATGGAATCATTAAGGTCTTTTCCAACCTTAATGATTCCATGATTCTATCTGAATAAACAGAGGTGAGAAATGCATTTACTTCTTGGTACTATTTTAGGGAATTTTAGGTTCCCATCATTTTTTTTTCTCTTCAAGATAAAAGGCCACTTTTATACAGAACTTACTCTGAGTATCTTCATCCTTTCTCAAATCCTGCTTTATCCATTTTTTCAGAAATATGGGAAATATCCTGAACATTGACACAGGTGCTGCAGGAGGGGGAAGTGGGAATATCCCAGTTTCTTGGGATGAGCTGAGTACAACGCAGTGTGCTCAGGCTCAGGAAACCAGGAGCAGCTTTGGAGAGAGAGGGAGGATTTCACACTGGAATTCCTGAAATTCCAGCAGGAACTGTTGGTGCTGCTCAGCTCCAACAAGAGTTCATTAACTGGGCCAGGAGTAATTAGTGAGGTGGTGTTGCTATTTCCCAGGAAGGCAGCTCTTAGTTCAGCAGTGCTACTGTTAATTTGAGAAATGCCTGTCAGAGTATTGAGTGTCCTGTGAACAGGAGCAGAGACACCAGGGGACATCACCTGGGATGTCTCTGGATTCTGCCCTGACTGTTTAAACCTGGAACTCCTCTCTGATTCCAGAGTTGGCCTGGGCACACTCTGTATTTAAATAACTGGTAGGAATCACTAAGAGTTAAAGAACTATCTTTNAAAAAGTCAGCTAAGTGAGGCTGAAATTAGCAGGGAGCAATCAGAGCATCTTTTCAAAACAAGGTGAAGTGCTACTGTCTGACTCCAAGTGTTCTTGAGGGCAGATTTTTGGCAACTGCCCTGGTTTTCCACATAGATGAAACAGGGCACAGAAGATCCCTTCACCTTTATAATACAACCCATGAAAACAGCAGTGGAGGGAGAGGAGCACAGTGTCCCAAAATCTGTGCAGGAACAAGCCCTGTGGAGCCCCCACACCCTGCCAGGCAGCTGGGACAGGCAGCACCAAGGCTGCCAGAGCTCCAGGAGGGGTTGGATGATCCCCTCAGGCACAGGGTGGGATTGTTGGGGTGTCTGTGCAGGGCCAGGAGTTGGACTGGATGCTCCTTGTGGGCTTCTTCCAGCTCAGGAGATTCCACAATTCCCTGTGCCTCCTAAGCCCAAATGAAAATCACATCCTGCAGATGTTTGGGCTTCTCTGGTTCTGAGAATTCAAGTGGTTCAGACTCCTCAAAAAACCTCAGAGATCCCTGTTTAGATCCCAAAGGATGAAAAAAAGACCCTCCTGGACTCTCAGCAGCTCAAACATCCAAAAATAAGCAGCTTTTTTGGACTGAGCTTATTCCTCTGCTGGGTCAGGTCTCTGAGCAATCCCCACCACGTGCTGCACAAAGGCTTTTTTATCCTGGCACAAGAAAAGGAGGAGAAGAAATGTGATGTTGGGGAGAGTGACAGGAGTCACATCTGTGGGTGGGAGGGACATCTCACACTGTCTGAAAGGCTTGTGAACATCCCTCTGTCCACAGGGAAAGGCAAACTCCAAAGCAGAGAGTGAATTTGGATGAAAACATGCAATAATTCCACAGATGGATGTTTTTGGAGGAAGATGAGCAAGAGGTTGCTCAGGAGCATTTTGGGAACATTAAACATTTCAGCAGCTCAGCAAAACCCCTCTTTATTTGTGAGGCTTTGCCAGACCCTGCCCTGCCAAGTGCCCTTGGTTCTGACAGCAACAGTGACATCTCTGCCCATAGAGCCAACAATTTCCAACTGAACTGTAGGGGGAGGGAATTATTACCCTCAACCCTTGCAAAGGAGAGGAAAGAAACAGCAAGGACTGGAGGTTTTCATTCTGAACAACTCCCTCCCCACTGTCCCTCAGTGTCCTGGTGACACACAGGGGGTCAGGGCAGGGAAAGGATGGGTTCAGAGACACTTCTGAGGGGCTGCCCTTGAACTTGGGGTCATTTATGCAAATTTAATGTCATTTTTTTCCACCTTCCCTCTGCTTCCTGGGCAGTTTCATGTACAGACCACAGCCTTTGTGCAGGGATCCACAATGTTTTCCAGAACAAGGTTCAGTCCTACAGTCCCAGCTGCTTGGAAATTCTGTAGTGGAATCTCTATTTTCAGACTGTGGAACTGGGGTTAAACTGAGGAGGTCATGGCAATTAACCCCCTGACACCCCAGGGGAAAGAGAGGAGAATGCTCTGCACACACAGCTCACCCCAGAAACTCTGCCTTCAAATGCCCATTTTCACTTCACTGCTACAAACAGTGCCCCTGACCTGCCTTTGACTCTCTGGAAAAGCAAGTTTAAGTGGGAAAGATATTAAATATAATGGAAAAACCACTAATATGGAGAGGGAAAGACAATGGGAAAAATACTTATATAGAGAGGAAAATGGAATGGAAAAAATATAGAGTGGAAATATAATGGAAATATTTTGAGATTATCAAAGCTGTCAACAGATTTTTTAGTGGGTGTTTGTCACAGCTTCCTCACTGGGCCACTTCTTGTTATCTTAGGAACACTCTTAATATCTCTTTTAATATCTCTTAATATCTCTTTTAGTATCTCTTTTCAAGAAGGACCCTGTAACTGGCCCTAAAGAAGAGGATTAAAAGGAAGGCAGGTCTCACTAACACCCCACAAAGATCAGGAGGATGTTGGGAAAAGCATTTCCTTCCCAATCCCAATCTGGTCAATTGAAATACTGTAAAGCCGTTAGCAAATGAAATGAAATTAATTGAGCACCAGCACTGGGACTGACTCCCTGCAGGAGCAAATAAAGCAGATTTTCCCTCCAGCCCAACTCTCCCTCACTGCTTTATCCTCCGCAGCACAAAATGCACAGAAACACAAGTGGGGTTTTTAAACCCTGTCTTTACACAAAGGCACATCTGGTCTTGCTTAAATCAGTTGATACAAACCCAATTCCCTCAATTTGCCCAAACCCCAGGTATTTCACTGCCACTGGCTGCAGCCACAACCCCTTGTGCTCACAGAGAGTGTGCAAATTAAAAACAAGCCCACATTCATCTCCTGTACTCCTTAATTAGCTGTACTCATCAGAACACACATTCTGATACTCCCGGGGCTGCCTTTAAATTAATCATTAGAGTTCTCAGGAGAAATGAAAAACAGAGAAATGATTAAGGTGAGAACAGTTTAGGACAAAACCTGGTGGTTCCAACTGGAGAAGACAAAGCTCCATGAAACCAGAGGTGTCTCTGTGAACAGGCTGATTGTTTCTCACTTCCCAGAGCTTCTTGGCTGCAGGTTTACCTGATAAATACTAATTAAAACAGGGAAGCCACGTGTAAAACTGTGATCAACTAATTAAAGAGAACTCATGAAATCACACAAGAGGCACCAAGGTGCTGGTGATCCTCCCTGGTGGGACCCCTTGGTGCTGCTTGGGAAGGCTGGGACTGATTCTTCAAGTTTGGGGCAAAGCCACCTGCAAGGATTAACAAATTATTGGTTGGTTTAGCCTGAAACACTTTGTTTTCTTTGTAAAGAAGTTCATTGCAAAGTACGATATTGAATCACAGAGTAACTGCTGCTCAACACAGCAGCACAGAGGCCTCACAGGACAGGGAGGGCTCACACTGAGGCCAGTTCTGCTCAGTTTGCACCAGTTTGGGCACCAGAAGTCCTGGTCTTGTACCACAGAAGAGTTTGTGCCCCATTCCAACTGCCCCCAAACCACCACCACTTACAGCTTTGTCTCCAAGCCAAATACCCCTGGGAAGTTCACACAAAGTCATTTCTTATGTCAAATACCCCCCCCGATGTTTTATCCCCATGGCACAACCATGGGTGTGATAAATGCACAGCACAGCATTGATTCAACCCTGTTCATTTTGGCTTCCCCCTTTCCAACCAGCCTTTTTCCTCAGGAGTGAGAGGTCAGGCTTGGGTTATCAGCAGGACAGTTCACACAAGTGGCAGCAAACCAGGTAATTCTGCAGAGTTCTGGCAACTCCAAGATATCAATTCCCACCAGAAATCCCACATGTGGCACAGGAAAGGAGAGAAATCCCCTTCCCAGCCTCCCCCAGGCAGGGCCTGGTACCCACAGGTAACATCTGGCAGACAGAAAAAGGCTTCCAACATCCCAAATTGCTGCAGTTGAGTTGTGAGGAGCTGGGAGTGCTGCAGCCAGGGCTGAAATCACACCTCCCTCCCCTGACTGGGAGGGGAAGGCAGGGAAAAAGGCTGGGAATGAGGAGATGCCACTCAAACCCCCTCAGTGGCAGCACTTGGGGCTGTCACTAACACTGAGCTGGATCCAAAAGCCTTGGGCTCTTCTAAGAGTTTAATCCCAGCAGTTCAGGACTGAAGGCAGTGAGGAGAGTCCCAGTGGCTTCCAGCAGTTTTGGAACAAGCTGTGGCATCCATTAAAATAAAACCCTGCACTTAACTTCAGAATTCATCCTCCAGAGACTGGGAACCACTTTATCTGCCTGTTAAAAGCTTTAATCTACAAAATACAGAAATTACTTTCCTTACACGAGGGGATACAGGGAATAAACAGCTTGTTCAAGGTCACAGATGGAATAAGTGGCAAGAGGAGCATTAGAAAACAAACCCTCTGCATTGCCTGTTTACAGCACAAGCTGAATGCCTTCAAAACAAAGATTAGTTTCATTTTTAACTCAGTTTTACAGGGCTTGGAGGTAATTATGGGTCAGATAAGACGCACACAGCCCTGAGAAAGGCAGGAACCTTTGTGCCTGCCACCAGCACACAGGCAGCTTTATTCTGGGATTTTGCTGCTTCATTACCTCCCTGTGTCCAATAATTCAGCAAGTCTAAGCAGGGCAGGTTCCTGACAGGCTCCTGCTCATGTGGGCACAGGCCCTCTGGCCCTCAGGAGTCAGAAACAGCCATGAATTTTGCATGTCCAGTGTAGGATAACTTGGAAGCCCCTTCCTCAACTGACCTTAAAAGGCTCATTCCTGCTTTAGTTGGAGCCAAAGGATTTTCTGGATCACCCCTCCCTTCCCCAAAGGTTAATCTGGCCCTTTCCCCCACCTTGCTATGTTTTTAGGACATGGAGAACCCCTGGCTTTTCCCACCTCTGTGTCCATGTCCAGGAGGGCAGCACTCAGCTGGGCAGGGCCCAAAGCCCCAGGGGAACCCAAACAAAAAGTCAGAAAAGACATCAGAGAATCCCAGAACTCAACATGTCTGGTGTCCCTTCCCAAAGCACATGGAAATATTCTGAAAATTAAGGTTACAAAGCAATGCAATGCAGAGAAAGTGCCCCTGGTAGGGAAGGGAAAAAAGAAGGAATCTGTTTTTCCTGCAGGGATCTCCCAGTGTGGTACCAAAACCAATTCATCAGCCCCACTACACTCTGCACACCCTGACTGCAGTTCCTGAGCTCCTACACCTGGACCAGCAAGACTGGAAACTGAAAATTACCTTCCAAAGGCAAGGCTTTGACATGAATTTAAGATAAAAGTCCAGGACACCCAGAGCCTCCACTGTGCTCATCCCAAGCTGGGCTGGGAACACACAGTTTCCATGGAATTCAGGAATTAGGTGGTGATTTTCATCTGATGACAACACTGTATTTTTTGGGCTTGTTTTGATTCTTGCTTTCCCAAAAAACAACCTCATAGTCTGAATTCTGCAAGTTAATAACTGTGGGGTTTGTTTCTTCCTCTGTTCTTACCTAAATGATCTTTTTTCTTTCACATTCCAGATTAACTTTGGCAGCATTTTACAGATACAGAAGAACTATATATTCTGTCAAGGCACAATGTGTTTGCAAAGGCATCAGAAAGGCAGAGCCACATTTCCAAGAAAATAAACACAGACTTAAACTCTTCCCCCAAAATTTGCACATTCATTTACAGCTCTCCCCATCCCCAGCACATCTGACACAACCAGCCCCTTAAACTCTTCTCTGACTGAAATTGTTTTCATTCAGAAAGTGATTTATTTAAAGAAAAACAAAGTGTTTCATGACTCGGAGCAATGAAATTTATCTCATATATAAAGCTTTTCTCCAGAGTTTCCATACAAATTATGTGCAAAAAGACTCCAACAGAGAAAGTAAAGGTTGTGGCACAAATTAGAGTCAACATTTCAAGAAGAAATAAGGAGTTTTACTTCACTTTTCCCCAATGATCTTTCTCCAAAAGCTGTTCAGACTATGAAAACAGACCTAAACAACCCATTAGTGCCAAATGCTGGCATTTCCTCTGCAGTTCCTGGAAAATGAAGCCATCTCCACTCAGGATAGAGATGAGGTGCATCATCAGCCTGTGCAAGCTCAGGTAGGAAGAGGCTTCATTTGAATGTTTGGGAATGAATGGATGGGAAGAAGAAAGAAAAAAGGTTCAGGGAACATCAAACTCACATGTTATCCAATGAATTTAAACACTGTCACAGCTGGGGATGGGGTTTAGTCCATGCAACAGGTTTGAGGAGACAAAATGGAATGAAAAAAACAAGCCATGTTGCTCTTTTTTCCCCCTTTAATACACAAAGCCTCTGCCAGGGCCA
This sequence comes from Neodrepanis coruscans, assembly GCA_013400695.1. Taxonomy (NCBI): domain Eukaryota; kingdom Metazoa; phylum Chordata; class Aves; order Passeriformes; family Philepittidae; genus Neodrepanis; species Neodrepanis coruscans. The sequence continues at coordinate 9,306 of VYZS01082836.1, read as the reverse complement.
CTCACTGTGAGCATTAATTAGCCAGGCAGTGTCTAAAGAAAATAACCAAAAATCAACAACCTGCACCTCAAAAAAAAGAATCAAAGGAACCTGAGATTAATGGCAACTCCTTTGGTATCTGCCAGCAAGGCTCTAATTCCCCACCCAAAGCCACAATTAAGTGGGAAGGGCAGGCAGAGGGGCTGGGAAGGATCCAGGGAGGGCAATTCCCTCCTGCCCTCAGCACTGGCCCTGTGACAACACCCCCAGACACAACAGCAGTGGAAGGAAAGAGCAGCACTTGGCTCTGAGTCTCTCCTGGGATCAGCAAATTCCATCAGCAGATTTCACTCTGCCTTGAAGTGAAAGGCAGAGCTGGGGGCTCCTAATTGAAAAAGGGAAACTGGAGAAATTCCACTGAAAAATTGGTCACTGCACCCTCCTGGCTTTTAACCTGAATCCTGTTTGCTTTTCTCCAACCTCAAGTTTGTCACAGGTTTAGGAACCAAACTTGACATTGAATGCACCAGCCCAAGTGGCTCCTTCAGATTGAACCAATCACTGCAGGAGGTTGGAAGAGCCAAATCCTAAAGACAAGAACACAAAAGCCTCACCTGTGCTTTCAGGAGGTGACACTCAGAGCTGATGACACAGAACCAAAGCCATCCTTCCCAGGACAGGACAGGTCCCAGCTGCCAAACTTTCCTGCAGAACCTCAGGACAGGAGTAGCTGTTCCCAGCCTGTGCACTCAGCCCCTGTGCTCACTCCTCTGCCTAAGAAACACCTTCCCTTTGCAGTGTTTCCACTGAGGAATTGTTAATGGACCCAGTGAGAGGTGGCTGCACTGCAGCACTGCCTCTTTTCCTGATTTTTCACCCCTGCTTTCAGCTCACTGCACTTGTGCCTGTCCCTCCTCTAGGGCACAGGGCTCCTGAAAGCTTTGATTTCAGCTAAGCAGTGCCCAATTCCAAAGCAAAGCTGCAGGACTTGTTAAAAATGACACTTGACAGGGCCCTGGGTCTGACCTGGAGTGGAGTTCCAGGAGTTCCAGGGACACTGTACCAGGACAAAAGGGTTGGATGCTCTGAAGCAAATATTAACACCATTGGCTTTGGTGTGAAAACTGAAAAACTGGGCAAAGAATGCAAGATGGGAAGGAACTAATTAACAGTTTTGTGATAATTGTGTGGGCTGAATTAAACTGGCTTATCTTTTGCTACATTAATGCCCACACAGCTGCACAGATCCAGCAGGAAGGCCAGTGTTCCATGGAGAATTTCCCCAGTATATCCCCTCTGAAACACTTGTGCTCCACCAAACAAGGATCTGGGAGCATTAATTGTGGAGGCTTCACAGTTACAGCTCCTCAGGGTGCCCTTCCTGCAGCCCAGACACTGCAAAACTGAACATTCCCAACACCATGAAGGGTTTCCCTGCTTTAAACACCCATTTCCAGAAAATGAATAACCCCCAGCACTGCAGACAAATGTCCCAAAGAAAAGAATGACAAGACTTGTTGGCAGTGTCTCAGGACAGTTGTGTGATTTCCCAGTCAAGCTGAAGAGCCTGGGATACCTTCAGCTCCTGCCAGGGAAATTCCTTGCCCCTGGGAATCTCAGGGCATTAATTAATTCACTAATTAATTTCTCCTTAGGAATATATCCATCCCATGAAATCAGTATTTTCAGAGAGTTCTACAGACAGTATTTCAGTTCCTTTCTCCCAAGGCTTTCTGCAATCCAGGAGTGGGAAGGAAATGCAAACTCCCAGACCCTTTCCTTCAAACTCACAGAATATTCCTGTCAGGTGCAGCCAGAAAGAAGAACTGAGACTTCTGTCACCTTTTTTCTTTGCAGGCCCCAGTGAACACAGGTTTTTCCACATTCTCCAGCATGTACTTACCCTGAGTTCCACTTCTTTGCCAAGTAAATCATAGAGCACTGCCCCCTTGGAGGTGATTTCAGAGGCAAGTTGTCTGGCTGCCTTCAAGTCAGCAACCTGGGGACACACAAACAGGACTGAACACCAAGAGAATTCCCAGAGCCACAAAGAAACCCCCCAGAATTTCCCATTCTGAGGTTAAAATTGCACAGGAGGTCAAAAGCTCTTCCACAGTATTGAAGAAGTTGTGTAGGGAAATCACACTGAACCAGTTTCTTGGCTTTAAAATAGTCCAGATAAGGCACCAGCCAGAGAGGGGTTTGAGGGTGGCCACAATTAAGCTTGGGGCCAACAAAAACCCCCAAGAAATCTCCTCAAAACTGTGACTCAGCCAGTTCTTGGTTCATGTGCTGCCTAGGACAAAGGGAAACATCATTCTTTTCCTATGGAAAAGTAAAAACTACATAGCAAAAGGTGTGTGCTCAGCACAGGCAATGGATACTGGTCACCTGCAAGTGGGTTTGAGCTGCTGCTGGAAAATGGGTTTGTTTTGCCCTGCCCAGCACATTTTCCTTACTTTTGAGCCAAGATCAAACTTGAACTTGCTGCTGTCCTCCTCCCTGGGCTCTGCCTGCTCCAGCCCCTTGGTGTTCATGGCCCTGTAGAGCACTGAGGTGATTTTGAGCAGCTCCTTCACAGCATAACCATCTGCCTGGTACAGCTTCTTGGTGTTGAGCTTGATGTGAGCTTTGGTAGCCTTTGGCAAGAAAGAAGGAATTCATCACTCCCCAAGCACAAACACCTCATTTCCCTCTTCACCCCAAAGCTCTTTTTGGAGTCCCCAGGAAAGAAAGAAACCCTCCTGTTTGGCCACACCAGTTTCCCTCATCACAACCTTGGTATTTTCAGGAGGAATTTTTCTGAAACCTGTGCACTGTCACATTTGCAGGAAAACATCAAACTATCCCTTGTTTTCTCCCCTACATGAAGATCAGGAGAAACCCTATGCATCACTTAAATTCAAATGAAATTTAAGTGGAAAGTAAGTGCTGCCCAGGTCTTGTGATGCTGCTGCAGAGGGTAAATATCTCCCTTAATGAGTTACAAGAATAAGATCAATTATCCTCATTTAACTGTCTGCTCTTCCAGCAGCACCTTCAAAATGCTTTATTGTTTCTCTCAAAATTTTTCCCTGCTATGATATTACTGATTTTATTCCCTTGTCTTCCATCTCTTAAAAGTACAGACAGACCAGTAAGGAAAAAACCCCCAACATTAAAAGTTAAAATCTTACCTTTTTCTACTTCCAAAAAATAAAGGGGTGTGGGGGGGGAAGAGCCTCTGTCACAGAGAGAACACAAATGTTGCCCTTGAAATTCCTGACAAGTTTATGTTATAAATTAACAGCCACAAGGAGCCAACCCCAAATTTCACAGTGAACTCTGAGGGATGGCAAAATAATACTGAAACAAAAACCCGAATGCAAAAATGAAGCTTCAAAATGACCCATTAAGCACAAAAATGACTTAACATCTTCTTTTATATATATATTTTTTTTTAAGATGAAACTTCTGCTAAAAGGTTTAAACCTTTGGGAATACTCAGTGGCAGGAATTGCCACCCCAGGAGCTCTGACAGGGCAGGACCTTGAGCCTGGGCTGAGAGACTCAAATATCCCAGTATTTGGCACAAGGTTTGCCCCTGACAAGGTTCTGCACTGAACTTCCCTGAGTCAGGGGCTGCAGGGAAAAACTCCTCTCAAAGCAGGGATTCAGCTCCAGCTTCTCAAAGGGAACTGAGCAACTGGATGTTGTTTGGGCCAGGTTTCCTCACCTGCATCTTGTCACACTCTGTGACTTTAAAAGCAGATTCTGCATAAAATGTTTTCCTCTTGCCTCTCCCATCCCAAAATCTCAACCCTTCAAACTTCATGGTTGAGACAGTCTCCTGTTTTGTAACAACTCCAGGTTTAAAGGATCAGTAAAAATCCCCTCTGTTTCTTCTGAAAATCAGATTATTAAAATGCAACAGGAAATACAAATATACAACAAGAAGGGTACCCAGGATTCTGCTTGAGTTTTTGCTTTTAGTTTACAACCTGCTTTGTCATTATCACAGAGCCAAATTTGGACTCTTGCAATAAACTTGGTACCTTGGTTTTCTGTGAGATAAATTCATCAGAGGCTTTTCAAATTGAGCCAGGGATTGAGCCCAGGGGGAGCAAATGATTAAAAACCCACCTGCAGACACTTCAGGACCTTCTGGCTCTGGGAAGGAGACATTTGGGAAGTTCTCAAATCACCAGGAGCACAGAGAAACACAGGATTTGTGTGGCAAATTAACAGCTCTCTGTGCCTTGTTCAGTGGAGGGGAGCACAGCTCCAGCTGTTTCCCAGGATGATGGATCTCTCTTGATAATTCTCTCCATCAAATCTCCCTCTGCCCACAGATGCAGAAAGCTGCCAACTCCTGGGGAAGGTAATTGTGGATTCCAGGGACAGTGAATTACCAAGGAAATGTCTAAAAGCTTTTCTCAGCCTGAAAATGCTGAAAACCTACAACAACCTCCACATTAACTTGGAGTTTTGACTTAGTGGAGGATGGTTAAAGACATTTCCTTTTCTGAAAGGAAAAAGTCCCCAAGCTGTGGGACTTCTCACATGAAATCAGCTCTAAAAAGGCAAATGTGTGCCTGAGATTCTTTCTGCTTCCACCCTTGTCCTTGTCAAACAGGATTTGGATTTTCCTACCATTTCAAACCCAACAGATCTGTCCACCACAGCTCAGGCTGCTGCAGGGCTCAGAGGGGGCCCTGACACACACAGGACATGCTTTGAACACAACAAAAATGAGAATTAAGAGAATTTATGCTGCACACTCTTCACAGATGAGAAGGAAAGATGATTCAGTGTCATCTTAATATGTGATAAAGTTTTAATACCAGTGTGATAATGAATCAGCATAAAGACTCTTCCAGAGCCCCCTGCAGCCCCAGGAAGAGCCTGGCACATAATGAAGGATGTTAATTGAGTGTGTGATAACAAAGGCTCACCCTGCACCACAACAACATGAATTACCTGAGAGGGCTCATAACAGACACCAAGAGATGATTCTGCATCATAAAAACCCCTCACAAGTTGTGATGATTCAAGCACACAAGAGGCTCAGGCCTCCCAAGGCAACAGCAAACAGGAGGGGATCCCTCCCAAAACCTTTCCAGTGGCTTCCAGACATTTCCTACCCACAGCTGCACCTTGTGTTCCCTTGGGAAATGAGCAGGGAGGGGGACAAGGGGTTCAGGGGACTGTGAGGGGCCCAGGGGAAGGCAGGGGCTGAGGTTTGCAGCTCACCATGAACTCAGCCACAGCCTTGATGAAGAACACCCTGTCCTGCTCTGTCTCCACATCAGCAGGGATGTCACTCTCAGGTTCATACCTGGGGGGGGGGAAAAAAGCATAAAATGTGCAGTGCTGAAGAGACTGGCTGGTTTGTGAGGCCACAAATCAAACAAAACCAGTGGAAATCAATGTAATGCTCCTGCTGCAGTTGGTGTGTCCACAACAGCCCTGGCAGTTCAGGCTCAACTTCATCCCAAAGGTGCCCCTTTCCCAAACCAAACTGACCATCAAAGCCCATTGAAAGGGGGTGAAATGCTGTTAGAAGGACCAGGAGGGAAATTAAGAGACTTGTGGGAGTCTCCAGCCCCCAGGAGCCAGGGAGGAATGGGGGAAATTCAGCCCCAAAGGGTATTTAGGGGACTTGGTGGGAGGGATTCTGAGTATTGGGAGCATCCCCCCATTTCATCCCAAGTGTAGCAGCACTCTGCAAACTTTTAACTGCCTGTTAATTAACACTAATGGGTATTAATTAAGAATCTGGGCCACAAAACCAGCAATAAGGCAAAGGGGTCACTGTGGAGTTTTCAGCTGAAATATTCTGAAAACCCAAATCAATTTTAAACCTAAATGGGAGAGGGAAGATGATGCAGAATTTGATTAAACACTTCAAGACTCATCAATCCTTCACCCAGGTGTGTGAATGGGTTCAGGGGGTGCAGACCCACAAGAGAGCTGAGTCCTTTTATTCCTTTTATTCCCCTTGTGGCTGTGGGACAACAGGGGGTGTTTGGGGAAGGTCTCCCTGCCTGGGTCCAAGGGGCAGGAGGGTCGTGGATTTGGGGGATACATCCGATATTGGAGTATTTTAAATGAGTGTTCACACCTTCAGGGTGAGTCACCGGGGTCCCCTCCAGCCTCTGTAATTCAGCAAAAACCCTGCGAAATTCACTGCCACATTCCTGCCTGGCATTGGCAGGGCAGAGCTCAGGGGATGCCGAAAGAAAATCGCATTTCACCCCCCAAAAAATCATTGCCAAGCCCCATCACCATCACCCACCTCCTGACGAGCCACAGCAGCACCTCGGCCACGAGCTTGAAGTTCGGGGGGTGGAAGTTCTGCAGGGAGATGAGGCGGGGGTACCCCAGCGCCCTCATCATCTCCGTAAAGTCTGCAAAACACAAAGCCAGAGGCGTCAAACTTCGCCCAGAGCGGGGCCCGCCCGGGGCAGAGAGAAACCCCCATAATTCCATATTGCAACAGAGGACACGGAGGGCAGAGTGAAACCGTGGGGTTTAATGTGGAAGTGGTTAAAGTGAAACACCCCGGTCATAAAACACACGTTAAAGGACGGGGCTGGGCTGGGCCCCCCCACCCCACCCCAGAGGGAGCCTCCCACGGGAAAGGGAGCGGCGGGCACCGCCACCCGCGGGGGGCAGCACCCCCGGGAACCCCCGGGAGGCCTCGGGACACCCCGGAACCCCCGGGATCCCCGCAATTCCCGGGATTCCCGGCCCTCACTGCGGAGGTCGCGGAACGCCATGGCCGGGCCCCGCCGCGTCTCCATGGAAACCGCGCTACGGCGGCGCGGCCGGGCCAAAACACGCGGGCAGCGAAGGCCCCGGCAGGGAATCCGCGATTTAAGGAATTCCAGGATTTAAGGAATTCCAGGATTTGTGACTTCAGGGGTTGGGGAATTCCAAAATTGAGGAATTCCGCGGTTGGGAAATTCCGGGATTTGGAAATTCTGGGGTTGGGAATTCCAGGATTTAAGGAATTCCAGGATTTGGGAATTCCAGGATTGAGGAATTCCAGGATTTGGGAATTCCGAGGTTGGGGAGTTCCAGGATTGGGGGATTCTGGGATTAGGGAATTCTGGGATTTGAGGAAATACAGGATTTGGGAATTCCGGGATTGGGAATTCCGGGATCTGGAGAATTCCGGGATTGAGGAATTCCAGGATTTTGGAATTCTGGGATTTGGGGAATTCCAAAATTGAGGAATTCCCTGATTATGGAATTCCAGGATTAGGGAATTCCATTATTTGGGAATTCTGGGATTTAAGGAATTCCAGGACTTGGGAATTCCGGGATTTGGAGGATTCCAGGATTTGGAAATTCCAGGATTGGGGAATTCCGGGGTTTGGGAATTCCATGATTTAAGGAATACCAGGATTTGGGAATTCCAGGATTGAGGAATTCCAGGATTTGGGAATTCTGGGGTTGGGAATTCCAGGATTGAGGAATTCCAGGATTTGGGAATTCTGGGGTTGGGAATTCCAGGATTGAGGAATTCCAGGATTTGGGAATTCTGGGGTTGGGAATTCCAGGATTGAGGAATTCCAGGATTTGGGAATTCTGGGGTTGGGAATTCCAGGATTGAGGAATTCCAGGATTTGGGAATTCTGGGGTTGGGTAATTCCAGGATTGAGGAATTTCAGGATTTGCAAATTCTGGGGTTGGGGAATCCCAGGATTTGGGAATTCCAGGATTGAGGAATTCCAGGATTTGGGGAATTCCGGGACTACGGAATTCTATGATTTAGGAATCCCAGAATTTAAGGAATTCCAGGATTTGGGGAATTCCAGGGTTGGGGAAATCCGGGGGTGGGGAATTCCAGGAGTTGGGAANGGAAATCCGGGGGTGGGGAATTCCAGGATTTGGGAATTCCAGGATTTAAGGAATTCCAGGATTGGGGAATTCCGGGATTAGGGAATTCTGGGATTGGGGAATTCCGGGGTTCAGGAATTCCAGGGTTGAGGGATTCCAGGATTGGGTAATTCCGGGATTTAGGGAATTCTCGGATTAGGGAATTCCAGTATTGGAGAATTCCAGGATTAGGGAATTCTGGGGCTGGGGAATTCCATGATTGGGGAACTCCACGATTGAGTAATTCCGGGGTTGTGGCATTCCGGGATTAGGGAATTCCCGAGTGAAATGTAATGACTCTCGTCTTGCTTTGGCTGAAACAATCAGAAGTAGTTACACCGATATTTTATTGGGTTCTGTTGTTGCTGAAATCAAACACAATTGTTGCCATAAATCAGGGGGGTGTTGGGAATCCCGGACAGGGAGTCACGAGTGGGGGTTCTCTGGGAATTCTGCTCTTTGTTTAGGGAATGGGAGGACATTCTCACATTTCCCTGTAAATTGGTGATAATAAAGGTGATCGAATCCAAGGCCTGTGTCAGCAATGGACATTGGAATGCAACTCTCTGTTCCAGAGGTTAAAAATCTCCACATGTTTGGAAAAGCCTTTTTTTATGGAACTAAGACCCACCTTCTGTGTAAAGAGCAGGAAAGCCCCGAAATGTCTTGTTTTGGGGGTGCATTCCCACCCAAGGCACCCAGCGCTGTGTGCTCTCTGTGCCACCGACTTTGCTCCCAATAAAAACAGTTTAAAATTCCGGGAGCTGGTTTGTCACTCCAGGATTGGGGAATTCTGGGATCCAGGAATCACCAGGGGGGTCAGAGGAGACCCCCAAGACCCTCGAGGGTCACAAAACCAGGAGGGATTATTCCAATTCCTCTGAGGTGGGAGGGGAATCCTTTCCATGGGCACATCCCTTTTCTCCTCCCCTCTGGAATTTGAGGAAGGGGGTCTTTCATTGCTTTGTCGGGGGTCCTGTTAGCCCTGCTGATGGCTTTATCTTCTTGGGGGAACAATTCGGGACTTACCAAGGAAATTCCTGAGTTTTTTTCTCCAGGGGATTGACTTTAACTCCCCTAAACGCTTGGACAATGAATCCTCATAACAAGTGAGGTGATACATTCAGCAGGAGCAGCTTTTTAAACTGCACCACACATTAAAACAAAAAACTGACTCGAAACTACACTACTGATGCATCTGAACACCAGAGTATAAATTCTACTTATTAGCAAAAGCAAAACATTATTAATAATAATTATTAATACCCGAGAGCAGAGCCTGACACCAGCCAGCCCCACCCTGGAGTCAGGGGGTGGGAAGGGCATCCCAGAGCCTCCCCTTCTCCAGGGGATTCCCGGCTTTCCCAAAGGATCCATCCTCCCAGGGAATTATCCTCCTCGGGGGATCAGTCTGGGTCCTGTTGGAGTCGGTGCCCCCACATCCCTCCCCTCTGCAGAGGA
>VYZS01082833.1:0-37704 GCA_013400695.1 Neodrepanis coruscans | reverse complement strand
GGATAGTGGAAGCGACAAGGAGGAGAATAGCTCTAGGTGTTATGGTGTGGCCTCACTTCAGCTTGCTGCAAGTAAAGACAAATGGACTGTGGGCACCCTGGAGATTTAGCTGCCACGGTGCATCTCTCATCCCAGCAGATGTGCAGGCTTTGGCTTGCTTAGCATCCAAGTGTCTCAGTGTGAAACTAACTAGAGACAGACATGGAACTTTATATTCTCAGAAATAAGCTGGGCATCATATGCAAAGGAGTGTTCCTGCCAGTGGCAATTTAAGTGTGATGGTATTGGGGATCATAATGATAGGAAGAGGAGTCTTGGGGCTGGTGGTTCCAGTAATGTCTAGTGGCTGCTTTGGAACTGCTCCATTTTTGTTGGGTTATGATGCACATATTGGGGAGTATCGTATTCTGTGAAGAAAAAGCAGGATTTTACTTTAAATAACTTAATGGATGACAGACAGGTACAAGTCTTTGGAAGGAATATAGATGGTAAAAAGATGACAGCTAGTGGAGATATTCATACAGCAGAAAGCCTAAGAGAAAATGAAGGGATGTGGGGGGGCTCCATGCAAATACAAACCTCATGCTTATGGAAAAGCTGCGCTTGCTCTGCTGGAGAAAGCTAACTCCTAGTTACACAATTGAGCGCTGCAAGCATCATCCACAAGTTCATCCCTGTCAGGGTGTTAGTGCCTCCTGGTGTCTGAAGGATGTTTCTGTTCAAGCAGTGTAGAGGCAGATACTCTATATGCTTTGGCTGTATCAGGGTCTCATTGTAGCATTAATGCTTCCTTTAATTAAATATCATGCTAGAAATTAAAATTGCTGTTCTGCTCCTGCTGACACTTATGATTTTGAAATCACTTCTTTGTGTCCCAAGTGCCTCCTTGTGCTGCTGAGGAAGAACCGTGCCAGGGACCCCAGGGGCTGCTCCACCCATGGCCCTTACACCCACTCTGCGTAAAAGATGCATGTAAAACTAGCCCTGTATCTCTTCTTTTTATTGCATGGTGCTTGACCTCTGCTTTAAAACGAGCCAGACACACAGCTCTGTTACTCTGTAACTAACTGATTTCATACCTGTTTCTCCACTGGCTTCTTTAGGAGGTCCAAGAGAACCTATAAAAGCTTTCGTGTTGGTAACGAGCACCTGGTGACCCCTGAATCTTAGACACCCTTTCTGCTATCATGTTACTTATTAGGCAGCTCAGGCTAATCTTTTCCAGGAAAGATGTTTCTCATAACCTGCCAATTCACGTTACTTTCTTAATGACTGTATGTCCTTGCAATTAAATGAGAGATTGGCCTGAGTTAAATTGGAAAGTGCTGTCAAATAAAAGATGCACAGAAATTATGACAAAATTATCATTGGGGTGTAGCTTTGGCTGGGAGGGGACCCCTAATTTCTGCGCAGGATGGACAGAGCTGCATACCTGCAGCCTAGCTGACATGATTTCTCTGGAATGTAAATCAGGTATGGTTACTGGTGAAGAGCCTTGCACTCAGATTTAGCACTTTAGGGCTTAAATGACAGGTTATTTCATTAACCTGCGTAACCCTATATATTTACAATGGTGGGGTGAAGGTATGAAATAATGAAATGCATTATCATCTAAACATCAGGTTTGCTGTGAAGGTTACAGTATCTCAGGGATCTGAGCCTGGCTCAGCAGTCACTGACACTCTCCCAGGACTGAAGTGCAGCATCTTGGCTTCTTCTATTCTTCAAACTGCTACTCACAACAGAAATAAGTCCTCTCTTAAATTCTTTCCTCTGTTTCATCAGCCCAGGTTCCCTTGGGTGGGCACTGGAATATTGTTATAGTGTCATGTCATACCATATCATGAATGACCATGTGAAAATCTGTCCATTTTTGTCTCCCCTTACTTCTGGTTCCTTTATTAATGTTTCTCCTACACTCCATCATGAGACAGGGATAATTGGGTGAGTCATAAATCACTGTCTGCTGTGGGAATTGTGAAATGTATATTTTAATGCCCAAGAATCTCATCTCATAGTTGATATCTTTGTTCACATGTTGACAGCTCATGATAGTCCAGTTGTTCCAGCTGCCCCATGTCTGAGGCTCCCAAAACCTTACATCATTGCTTGCACCCTGTCCCAAGAAACATTTAACGCTTCACTGAATGGGCAGCAGTATAAAAATGGATCTTGCACACTTGTTTTCTATTTAAGAAAAAAAAATTCTCGTGCTTTTTGCTATTGAGTAAAATTCAAATTACTGAGTTCAGTGAAGGTGGCTCTGGGAGGTACCTGGCTTTGACTATGCAGGATGGCAGCTTAGATGATCTGATGACCTTTTCTGAGCTTTTTATGGACTGTTTTTTTCAAGGATCATTTTCTGAGCATTAATGTGTGACTCACATGTGTGAACAGGAATGGTGCTTTGGATGTTGCTGTAACTAGAAGGCTAGGCACTCTACAGGACAGACTTTGGTGCAATCTCCAAGCTCCCCTGACTTTTTCTGGTGGCTGAGAGTTGTCATTACCCTTTACCTCTTCCTCTCTGGGCTCTCCTTGCACCAGCTGAGACTCATACTGAACACATTTGATTTTCTGCTTCACCTGGATGTGTGAAGGTGGGAGGAGTGGAGGGGACTTGGAGGGTACCAAGAAGTATTGGCTCACTACATGGTGAGACTACACCGCTGAAGGAACCTTCACAAATTTGGTCAGTTCAGTGTATTAAAAAATCTATCAAAATATTACTTGATTTGTGTGGTCTCAGGAAAAAAAAATATAATCTAGATCAAGCTTTCTTGATCTAATTGCTAGAGGTAGAAAAAAATTTGGGTACTAAAAGCCAAAACTAAAGAATTCCAATTAGAAATGGGACACAAATATTTAGCCAGCTACATAAACTACCCAAGGAAAAAAAAAAGGTGGTTTCTCTTCATCTTGTAATGCTTTATATTCGGTCTGGATGCCTTTATAGAAAATAAGCTTCAGCCAAATTTGAGTTATTTGGCTCAGCACATGGATAAGTGGGTGAAATACTATAGTGTGTGATGCACAAGAGGTCAGACAAGGCGATCTGATGGTTCCTCCTCCTTTAGAGCCGCTAAGAAATTTTAGTGTGGCCAGAAGGATGAGGCTAGTTAAGGTGTGAGGCTGCAACTCCATCTGCGTTCTACTGGGACTAGGAGAGGGTCTGTGTGTGACCCTACCTCTTGTTCCTCTGGTCTCAGGAGAGGATGCTTTGAAGAGAAGCTGGGAGTTTGAAAGCCATCTATAAAACTGAATTCTAATTTTTTTGGCTTTGTTTTAGGGGGTTTTTGCAACCAGCAGTTAAGCTATGCATGTTCCAGCCCACATATGAGTTTGAAATTTTCCACTGTGTTTTTGTTACTTGTTTAAAAATAGGAATTGTCAAGATCTCTTTTGCTTTAATTACCTGACGCTAAAGGGCTTCAGAGCACCTTTTTACACTCTCCAGAACATGCCCTTGGGATGTGACAAGTCTGCGTTCCACAGCAGATGCTTTCAGAAGAAAGTTGTTGGCATGAGTGGCTGAAAATAGTAGCTTGTTTACAAGGCTGGTTCTGCATTATCAGCTATAGTGCTCCAATAATTAAGGCTGTGAACTTAATTAGCTCAACACTCCATAATTCTCTTCTGTCTCTCCAGGGGCTTGTCTGCCTACAGCCCTCTACTGCTTCAGCTTAGGCTGGGAACATCTTTATCCCAGGGCAGCTGCATTCGCACGAGTACCACCTCAACTGCCATGAATCCCATGCTCCTTTTTCAAGTACACAAACCCTCCACAGGACTTTCTAGAGAACCCATCCCTGGGATGATTTGTCTGCCTTTATTAGAACCATACAGGCAGAAGTACAGATCTCTGCTGAAACATCAGCAGAACTGAATGATGCCATTGTTACTACTGATTGAAAGGGTGTTTTTACACTGGCTTCAAACTTGTGTCTGTTCTTAAGTAGAAAATGTTTTATAATGCTGAATAATGTAGTAACATTTCTGGCCAGCACAAACTTTTTGACAATGAAGCATTGCCATGCACTTGAGAACAGACCATGGCTCCTGCTTTCACCTCTTCCATCTGGGTTAGGTGTCCTCTGAGCAAGACCTAACCCTGGGAGAGAAATGAGGTTCTCTCCATCCTTGAACAGAAATGGCATGTTCTCCAGTGACACCACTGCAGCCTGCCCAAGGACATCCCATGGCTGAGACTGCCCTGTCCCTGGGCATCATCTTTGGTATATTTCCTGATCCTAAGAGCCAACCCACACACAACTGGGAGATGTTTTCCTTCTCAAGTGCGTGAGTTTCAGCTGTTCTGACTATCCCATGTGTGCGTCCTTCCTGTTTGGACAGATATTTGATATATACACCTCAAATGGAAAGAGCTGGACGTGATTAAAAAACACTCTAGTCACAGGCATCCATTTTTCACATAATCTTCCCCATGAAGCAAACCTGAGGGGTTGTAATGATATTTAAAGTTTATTGTACAAAGCACTGAGTAATTCTTTAGCTGTTTTAGGTGTAGAAGGACAGATGCAAGGTGCTGCATACTGACATGCTTTGTCTGCTCGTATAATGACAGAGATTTGCTATGCTTTCACTGAGGCATTTTCTATTTCTGCAGAAATATATTGGCATAAAACCCCCCAAACTTTCCTGATTTATTTGCAGTTAAAATTGGTATGTTAACTGATTAACTTTATCAAAATATTTGTATTTTTAAAATTGCTGAACTCCCATGATAACTCATGGTCTAAGGATAACTGATATTCCAAGTTAAAAACATGCAACATTAATATTTCCCTTTAATTACAGGCCTGTGATGAAAGCCTCTTTCCCACCAGGTGTGTAGCTCTAGAACCAGTGATGTTCCTGGAATATGATTAACAGCTCTGAATTAAGGCAGGATGGTTCCCTTGGATATACTGGCTCTGCTGAGAGTGATGACATTCCCACAGCGTATCTGACCTCACTGTTGCTCACATGCAGGTGCAAATCCATTGCTTGCTTTACTCTTTTAAAAACTGCCTACATGATACAGATGCCTGGAAAATCAAGGTAAAAGCAAATACAGGTGCGCTGGTTTTCATGAGCCCTGTTGTTAAACACTTACATATGATGTGGTTGACAGAACATCAGTAGCTAAAGCAAATGCACTTGTACTCCTTTCTTCCTTGCCCTTGTCCATACTCTGTGGGCTTTCTGCTGAATGCTGCCAATCAGCACAAGGCTGGGCTGAATGACATTGTCCCCATCGGGATAGTGGAGAATGGGATTAATGCTTTATCTTCCATGTTGTCTTCCATTCTGGTTCTCAAATGCTCAAGTGAGTTAATTGCTAGCAGAGGGAGACAGTAGGGAAGAATCATATGGAAAAGAGGAAGGGGATATTTTCAGCTAGGACCAAGACAAGGACAGAAGTTGAAGAGTGGAGATATGGAGACTGACTCTCTGGCCCTGTAAAAGGGGATGTTTCTGATGGAATTGTGGAACTGCAGGGCTGGTTCTCCAAATAGAGCCACAAGGGCAGGTCCAGGGCTGTTATGCTAGACAGCATAAAGGCAAAACTTGCTGAATTTATAATGGATAATTTATGATATAACCTGCATAGAAACAGAGCCCTTTAATTTTGTGAAACAGAATGTCCTCTAGAAAATATTTGTACTTAGCTATTACACGCAGATACAAGGAAATTCTTTCAGGAGGGTTTGAGTCTAATAAAATGGGAATGTGTGACCTGGCCTGCATCATTATTTGCCCAGTTTTATCCTTTTGTTATTATTTCCAAATGTGGAATTCTCATTCTCTACAATTTTGCAGGTGAAGTTAGTCCAACAAAAAACAACTGTCTCCTGCAAATACAGGAAGCACCTATCAGGGCTGTAAGGAGGCTAGCAGTGCAGGCTTGCATCCAGAATGGCACGTGTTCCTGGGGGGTTGTGCAAATGTCCCCAGGAGCGCTTAAGTTCTTGGTGCCCCTGTGGGCGCAGAGGTGCTGGTCAGAGTGGTCAGACCCCCACAGGGGGCAATGTTTGCTATCAGCCCTCCTCTATAAGCAGATGGGCTACCTTGGCCAAAAAAAGCTCAGTGTTTGGCTCTAATGTTCTGGGATGCAACAGCTTACAGATGGTACCGCCCCCTCCTCTTCCAGGATGTAAATCCTCTGGGAGGGAGGCTGTGCCATTTCTGCGTGCTGGTGTTAGAGTGTCGGTCCTTGCGTGACACAGAAGACAGAGCTGTTGTAAGCACACCACTGGCAAGCTCCAGGCTTCTTTTTCTGCTCTAATATTTATGATTTTACCTACCAAAAGATCTCCTTTTATAAAATGTGAATTTTCTTACTTCTGCCTGCCAGATATTACAACTGGGAGAGCTGGATCCTTCAAGTGTGTCCTTGTTTCTAGTTACAAAACCAAATTTGGACAACAGCATATAATATTTGTGGAGGGGTTTCCGTTGGTTTTGTGGCACAGACATGGTGGGTCCCAGTGCCTGGTGTTAACCACTGGTCCATGGGTCTCTAAGCTGCAGCTGAGCCACTGCTAGCACAATGTGGGGACGCTGTGGCTGCAGGATGAGAAGCGATCAGGATGAATGCAATGACTATTTCCCAGAATGTAAACAGTCTTGCAGCTTAATGGCTCTATTTACGTTGATGGAGATCAGGAAACACACTTTGTTATTTTAGTCTGAATAAGCTCATACAGATGGTAAGCAGAAGCAACATGTTTGGAGTTTCTGGTGTTCTCTGACAAGCCAGGTCACACATGAGTGTGTTAACCTTGCCTTTGAAAAGCTCTTGATTTTTATCAGCTTGTTTACCAAACTGTCACAACAAGGCATAAAACCACAGAAGACTCACATGCTGATATGAGAAATGTGCATGTTCTTGGTAGGGAAAGAGGATAGGAGCTTTCTGCTCTTTGTTAAATGCGGCAACAAGCCATTTTTTTTCTACAAACCACGGAGTGAGCTGTCAAGTGGAAAGACAGGGCAAAAGGAAGATGTTCCATGCGACAAATTGCTCTCCTCTTCCACCACCTCCAGCCTCCACAGATGCGCAGAATAGGATTCGTCAAATTGTTCAAAGAAACCCATTTGTATTTTATCATTTACGGGCGCCAGTGAGTCCCTTTTTTCCTCCGGCCCAGAGGCTTCCTAGGCCACACGAGCCGGTGTTGCGGCTGTGAGAGCCGAACGAGTTAAGCTGTGCTCACTGTTCCAAGTGGGAGTGAAGAGCCATTGCAAAATGTTTTTCCCCCTGTTGGCTCTGCGTGTTGTTTTAAAATTAAATTGGTTCTGGTTAGCAAACAAGAACAGGACAGCAAAATTAAATTTTCTGTGGAATGTTGTGAATCCTGTGTGAAAAATAAACCCCAAAGTATTTTTTTCCTCCTGTACTCTTTGGCTTGCCTTTGTCCCCTCTTTTCTGCCATGCCTCCCTCTTGGCTCCCTTCACAGATGTGTTGGTGGGTAGCAAGGCTGGTGTCCTTATGCTGAGGTGCTGTAGAGAGCAGCAGTGGCAGTTAATGGGTGCTGGGATGTCATGGCTTGGCCAACAAATTTATTTCTTTTCCCCTTTTACTTCTTGTCTCACATCTTCCTTCCTTGCTTGTTTGTTATTGCTGTCCTCCCAGACCATGCTCTGCCTGAGGGATATTGTTGTTCTATCCCTGGCAGATAAATGCTGTGCAGGTCCAGAGAGTACCTTAGATGTGTAGAGGACACAGTATTCGTTTTAGAGGCAGAATTGGACCTATAAAATATAACTCAGCCCCACACAGATGACTACCGCCAGCCATCTGCAACACTTCAGTCTCACTGGAGTCCAGCGCAGAAGACACTACACCCACATAGGACTCTGTGATGGACAACACAGATTTCTCCCTGTCTGCTTCCATCTTTCTTATTTATTTATTTGTGTGCAGATGGAAAATCTTTGACACAAATTGGCACTCCTCAGATACTGTTCCTTTGGAAAGCTTCTGCAGCTCTTAAAAGCTTCTCCTCCATTTGGTCAGCCCTGCAGGCATTCACTGTGCACTTCATAAGTCATTTCTCTAGTCATTGCCTCAGTATTTGTGTCAAGTCTTCTTGGATCTTTATTTATAATTTGGCATGAGTCTGTTCTGAGAGTTCAGCAGACTCTCACTGTTTTGTGCGAACTAGGACATCTTGCTTTCAAACCTTTAGATGGCACAGCAAGTTACTCTTGGGTTGAGTTTTGACATACTTGTGGTGCATGTGAAGTACTTGGGGCTATCATTATTTACTGGCTATTGCTATTGCTTTTAATTGAAAAGTAAGACTCCTGGTGCCTTGTATGCTTGGTGACCTGTTCCACTGATTCCTGGAGGCCAAGAGTATTAGCTGGAAAGTGGCATGATGTGGTTGTCCCTGTTGTACTCTTCTCCAGGCATCTCCTCTTGGCCATTTTTGGAGAAGGGAGGCTCAAACAGTCCTCCAACATGACAAGGAGCAATCACATGGACTCACCTGGCTGAAGAAGACATAGAGTGTCAGAAAACAGGTCTAAGAAAAGAATAAATGTCTCGGGGGGGAGGGGGGGGGGGGCAGAACAAGTCTGCTGAAACTTTGCTCCCAGGTGGCACATGAGGATGAGTGCCTCATCCCTGTGAGCAGTCTTTTCTGGAGACGGGCTGTGTATTGGCCCCCATGCCTGGAACATGGCGGGCGTGGGCAGCCAGGGAGCACTCCCCCCTCACCATCAGACCATTAGAATAAATAAAACAGCTCCACTTATGCTGGATGAAATCAAGTCTTCTGGATCGTGGCCTAAACACGGTCAACAACTCCTCTGGGCCCTTGCGCTGCCAATAGCTTGCACCTCCTAGTGAGTCTGTCCTTGGGAAGCAGCCATTAGAGGCTAAGGAAACTTTGCAGATCTCCATCCTTTGAAAAGTGGAAAATCATCACTGATAGGACTTGAAGCACCTCTTGTGTCAAGGAATGGAATACACAGGAAATACAGTAATTAGAACCTAGCAGTCAGTGCAGTGTCCCAGCCAATGCCTTCCTGGAGCACAGTTATCAACAGCATTGCAAAACTCCTCAAGGCACTGCAGAGGATGGGTTCCCCTTCTGCTCCATCCTTATGATGATCAGATTGACTTGAGTAAAGAGCCATCAGCAAGCTAAAGAGGTTTTCCCAACTCTCTGATAGTTGTGGACTTATGTTGCATTTGTTGTCCCAGGACTTGTCTGCACTGGTGTGTCAGTAAAGTCCACCAGAAAAAAATCATAATCAATCTGGGTCTGCTGTTGCAAATGCGGTTTAAGTTTTTAGAATTTTATCCTATTATCTCTCTTTAAATAGGAATTACTTATATTAAAGGTTCAGACTGAGGGCTTGAAGAGATGACTTGAAATCTGAGTGAGAATCTGTTGAGTCATTTTTGAGTGCTGTGAGAATGTTTCTCAGTTCTGAACATGTAACATTTGTCAGCTGTACAATAATGCACAGCCAGCCACATTTTGCATGATGGGGCTTCCAACATTCACAGCCTCAGCAGTAAATGGAACAAGGTCATTGCTAATCTGGAAAGTAAATGCTTTTGAATCATCTCCTCCCAGGACAAGACCTAGTCTTTTCTTCCAGCTACTAACACCTTCCTTCCTGCTCAGATCAAGCCCATAACCTTCCTCAAATACAGAAAATTTCCTGTTCTACACTGTCAGAAGCTTTCATCCCTCCTTCTGTGTCTCCTTTTAATCTTCCCCAGCATGCCATGGTGTGTTCATCCACCTTTTGCTGCATTCACCCTTTCTTGCACTTCCCTTTCCTAATGCTGCCCACATGGTTCCCATTTACCAAAGGTGGGAGCTAGTGGGCATATCCCATAAGTAATCTGAGGGGATGGGATCCTCAGGTGGAATTATTTAATTAGAGACTGTCAAGCAGTTTGGGAGGGAATTTATTTAATAAGTTGATTTTAATATTTTCCATGCATTTATTTTTCAGTGGAGATTATGGTGTATCCAGAAAAATAACCATTTACTTAATCAGTGAGATATTCAGTTAAACCCTGAAAAATTAGGCTTCTTTAGATCAACCTTTATCCCCAAGAATTGTCTCATAAGGCTGTCTCTTCTGGCTGAGGGCAGAATTACTTTCAGAGGTTTAACAGTGGTTATTTGTTTAGCTGAATAAGTTGAAAAATCTGACAAGCATATTGCAGAAACCTCAGATCCCTCTCCCAGAAGGCAAGCCAATGACACCATTAGCTTAATCCAGCACCTCATATACTCAATTTTAATATGACTCTTTAGCTCCAGAATTTGATGTATTTTCAGTTGAAGGATTTGTGTTCCAGTAGCAGAAGGGGAAAAGGAGGGAAGGTAGTGATGTAGGTCACTCTACAGTTGGGTACACAGATGTATTAAAAACCATGCAGACGGTATATTTGGAAAAGAGCTGATGTCTGACATCTAAATCCATTCAGTGTGTGGAGAAACTCATGGCACAGCCTTTTGCTGCATGTTTAGTTGAGTCCCATATACCACAAGTGAGTTGTGCTCTCCTCTGCCTCTTCTGCCTATGGGGCTCTCTGTTTTTGACAGTCACCTCTAGGCATGATACCGTTAATGGATGGTATTTGGAGCCACTGTCCTGGCAGGCTGTGCAATCACCCCTCTCCATCATCATAGCGACCAAGGATCCAAGGATTTGCTAACCAATGCAGAGGAGTTCTGCAGGCAGCAGTGCCTGCAGGGTAATTGTTGTGAAATTTAACATCCATCCTATCCAAGCTCATTTATATACAGTGTTGATCTACAGAGCAGGGCTGGCTTTGTTGTCCAGGAATACGAAAAGGTTTAGAGCTTTGATAGAGTTCACCTTAGCCACTTTGGATGCTTACTTCACAAGAAGTTATGTCTGTTTTTCCCTGCTCACCTTGAAAGAATGTAGTTGTTCAGATGATATTTCCATTGCAGTAAAGCTGGAGGAGATGCATTCCCCCAAAATGCTGACAAACAGTGAGGGGAAGATGAGAGAATTGTGGTTGCATCTGTGTCCACAGAAAAAAAACCAGTAAGTGTACTTCCAGAATACCAGGAATAAAACCACTTCAGCAAAGTGCAGCACTATTTGTAAGAGGGCATGTTGATAGTAGCAAAATTCTGGGTGAAAAATGCAGTAAAGCTATTTATTGACTGCATGTGAATCTTCTGTATTTTACAAAACAATCTGACACAGATTTCATAGTGATAACTGAGCACTTCTGTGATTTAGGTTTCCTAAGTGGTCTTTCATCTGTTCCATCACTCTTCAAGTCTGCTGCTGTTTCACACTTCAGATTAACTAACAGTTAATGTCACAGTTAATTGTCTCAATGAAAACTAAAGAAAGAGCTGTTTCTATGTCAATATGTTGCTTACTCTTTTGCATTGCATTACCAATTGATATATTTCTCTGTCTTCCTCTTATTTGCATGTATTTGCAGGGTATTTTCCTGCATTTCTTTCTGATGCTCTCTCTCATGGACCCACAGCACAGCTGTTGCCTCTCTATGTCTCACTGGTTGGGAAATGCTGTCTTAAACTCCCTTCCCCAGAGATCCTCTTGACCTGTGCCCTGAATTTTTTCAAATTTGCCTTTTTTTTAGAAAAGATTATCTTCAGTTCATTTTTCTTGCTCCTTCACTGTCTTAAATTGCTGAAATTTATGGTTTTGTAACCACTTGCACTCAAATTCTATTTTTGGACTACTAATCAGCTCTATGTATCAATATTATCCAAGTAATAATCATCCCCTCCACTCTTACTTTCCCATCTCCAAAGCAACTTTTCCTCATGCATTAGAGCAGCTTTGAGTGTCTGGGACCTGCACTACTCTGTGGTTAGCAGCTAGCAGGATAATGAAAATTACCTGTTCCTACCAGCTCCAGTTATTTTAGCTGCTTTAGTCATACACACAAAAATATATCATACATGTTTTATTTCTGATTAATGGATTTCTATGAGAAATCTTCTGTGCTCCTTTTTTCTTTCTTGGTCCCTAGAGACATGCTCAAAGTCTGTTTACCCTTCTCAAACACCAAAGTATTCTTCATTAAAAAAACAAACCCAAACCCTTCGTATTTCCTTCTTCGGTTTCCTAAACAGGTGGCATCATCTTATATCAGTATTCCCCTCCATTGTTATCCTTCCATGAAGCACGTGTGAGGCTAATTGCTGTAGTTGTGTATAAGAGCTTGAAATAAGTCTAGTTTCTTCTACTGGCACTTATGTGCAGACAAGGCTGCTCTGGCTCTGCTTCTTCATGACTGGTGAAGAAGAGCAGGAGTCTGAGCAGACCTGTCCTCCCACAGCACATTAATTGGTTGGTGAGATCCTAAATGTCCCACATAGCAGTGGTTTGTTGACAGAGCTTGGTGAGACTTGTAGGACAGCAAAGAGGTGCAGAATTCATTGGGAGCTTGGAACAACTTGCATTACTGTGAAAACACTGAAGACCTGCAACAAATTCTGCTTAGTGAAAGGATGTTTAGAGGAGGCTTAACTTTAATCTTGAGATATCCACAAGAAGCAAAAACCTAGCAGGCAGGAGTATAGCAAGATCCAATCACTAGAAGGCCAAAACAGGTACGTTTGGACTGAAAGTCAGGTGCCTATTTTTACTAGGGATGTTAAATAACTGCAAAATTTTACATGTGGGTAGGCTGATTTCCATAGTAGCAGCAGATTTTAAGCTGTGCTGCTGAAGGACTAGGTTTGACTCCTGCATTCATCATGTGTATCCCAGACTGCCTGGTGCAAAGGCATTAGACTAACGCCTTTTCCAGACATTCATCTCTGCCTCCAAAATCAGGTTCAGACTCCACCCTGTGTGCTTTGGTACAAAATTCCCCCAAAGATTATCCAGGGAGAGCTCCTGCCAAACCAGGTCCCTTCAGCTGAGCCTTATCTGTGAGCCCAGAGGACTAGAGAGAGTCAGGGCCAGTTCCTTCAAATATTTTACAGATTAAGACCTGGGTCTGGGCTCTGTGGGAAGTTAGTGGAGGTCACAGACCCCAGCGGATTGTGGTCCTTGATGCAGTGCTCACAGTCTGCACCAGTAATTGCCATCTTCCTCACCCTGCAAGCTCAGTCGGTCACTGTTATGTTCGAGTGCAGGGACACTCAGCAGTGCAGACGAGCCTTCTGACATTATCCAACTGCAGCTGGAGGCATCTACTTTAGCCTTGAAAATGCCTCTTTCTTGGCAGTGCTCTGTGTTTATTATAATGCTGTCTGTAATGTGCAAAAGTACATTTCTGTTTTAACTTCCTTCTTTATGTACTAAAGAGTGTGGTTTTAATTAAGGATTTCAGATTGAAACATTTCCGGTTTTATGTGTTGTTTTTTGGTTGGGGTTTTGCGTGGTGGTTTGTTTTTTTTTTTTGTGGGGTTTGTTTTTTTTTTTTAAAGACAGTTTTCAGTTAAAATGTTTCAGACTTTTGAAAAATACCAGATGCCCATGTTCGAAGAGCCCCTAGTTACTCCCTCTTCCTCCCAGAGAAGTCAGCTGCTCCGTTGAGTACGAATAATTTGGGACGGCCGATGGCGAGGAAGGGGTCATCAGGCAGGGGAGAATGTGCCGGGACTGGGACCGGCGGTTTTCAGCAGCACACCATGACTGCGGCTCCTTGCACGATAGGAAACTTCGACACAAACCCATAAAAGGAAGCACCTGATTTTTGTAGGTTCTGTGTTTGCTTCCTAGTAGCTAGGAGTTGTAAGACGAGATGGCCAGAACCCTGATTAACGGCAGAGCATCTCTGCTTCAGCGCCCGACATTGAGGGATGTCAGGCGTGCCCCTGCCCCCTCTGGTCATGGGCTGCAGCCCCCGCCCATGGAGAAGGGAGGCCAACCCAAACAACTTGTAAAGCAAAATGGTTGTTTTGCTGCACAACAGCTGCCATAAAAGGAAAAATAAAAGCAACACAGATTTCAACTCTCCTGGTAGTGGATGCTTAAAAGCATCCCATAAAGGCACCCCAAGTTTTTGAAAACAACAGGCAATGAAAATTATGTTAAAACCAGGTTTCTTGAGCCAGTCCCATGATTTTTGTGAGTTTGACTCACAATTTTTGAATGCTGGGGTTTGGCAACGCTAAAGTCCTCAATTTGAATTTGTTCCCGATGTGGTAGTTCAGCCTCCTTGCATGACTGATAAATGTCATTCTGCTCTGGAGCAGCCAGAGACCTAGAGGGTGGGAGGCAGAGGGCCTGGTACAAGGCACTGCTCATTCTGTGTCTCCAGGGATGCTGTTGGTTGGATCTGGCTTGCATCCCTGTGTGAGGCTTTTCTGAATCAAGCCATATGTTTGCCACAGCAGTTTAGGCAGCAAAAATAAAGTATGGGAGCTGCTGGATGGGCTGAAGAAAATTAGTGAAATAGATGCACAACTTACCTGGGTTAAACGCTTTACTGAGATTAAATAAACATGTTAAAAACATGCTTCATACCCATACATCTTTCATTCTAATTTAGCCATGCAATATGTGTGTGGGTTGTTGCTCAGCCTGTGCTGCCTAGCTAACTTTTTGCAGGGAAGTGCTTAAAACAACCATCTCTTGCTGCGGTGTTAGTACTTTGGGTGCTGTCAAGAAAAAGTAATTATAAAGAAAACCTCTGCCTTGTGACCAGGGCAGCTTGAAGGAATGACGTGGATGTAGTTCGCCTGGGCAGTAAGTGATGCATGGGGGACGTGGATTCTCATGACAGCTGTTGTCATCTGCCCTGCAGATGGCAGGCAGGAGGAGGTGAGTGTGGGGACAGGAATGGCACCTGCCCTTGTCTTCTCCCTCTGCCTGGTGTTACAACATATGGCTGTACAGCAAGCTGTGGCATTATCTTGTAGTCATCTCTGGAGGTTTGGGCTGTGCAAGTTTTCCCATGCCTGAGACATCAGACTCAGGTGCAGGAGGAAGTCACTCTATGTGTGATTTCCTGGGCTAGGGAGCAGCACTGTGCAGGGACCAAGTCACGTCTCCTCCATGGCAGCACAGAAATGGTTCGTGTTTGCACCTTAAGCTAGCTTTAAACTACATAAATCACTGTTGCCCCTGCTTTGGGTAGTGTTCTGAAGCTCCCTAGGTACCCCTGCCTCAAAGACCCCCATCTCAATGTGATTCACAGCCCCATCCTCCCTGTAAGTTTGCCAGGGAGGGCACTCAGTCTCCCATTGGTCATCCCTGTCCAACTCTAGCTGCCTGCCTATTTGGGAGCTCACTGGGTGCTAGAGGAATTGACCACTTCTTCCCTATTTGGGAACGTGTTTAGATTGTTCCAGAAACTGCTGTTTGTTAATAAATCAGGGTGATCCCAGAGAAATATTTTAGATAAATCGTGTAAAAGAAGGAATGAGCTGCAGCACAGCACTGCCAGCTGTCATTTGATTTAGAAACACACATCATACATTTTGTTGCTTTTCAGACAGCTGCACTTATAGCAGTTCTTATAGCCATATAAAACAGTCATTCTGTCAGCAAACGGATTGGCAGGGGAGCTGGGTTATGTTTGCAGCCGTGTTCCCAAGCATGGCAGGTTCACTCCCTCCATGCGCATAGGTAAAGCCTGGAGGAAGGCAACTTTGTGGCATGTGGAGTAGCCTGTCCCTAGGGTCATAGCTTTGCACAGGGTAAAGAGCAAAATGCTGGGCTGTGCTCACCACCCGTGGAAGAGATGGTGCTGACAGGGCTTGTCTCCAGCACTCGTGGTCATTAGGAATGGGTAGTTGCTGCCCTGAGAGAGGGTTCTGTAGGGTTTTACCCCAAGTCTACTGTTGCTGCTCAAGAGTTTGGCTAGCCACATGTCAGATTGACAAACCACAGCCTGTTATAGCAACACTCACATTGATCAAGCCCTGTCCACTATGATCCATCCTATTTGGATTTTGGAGTTAAAGCTAAGAGCCACAGAGACTGGAATTTCATTTTTAAAATTTCCTCAAAAGCAGGGAGATAGTGCTATCCAATTTTGAGCTTTTCACAGGATCTATATAGCTTTTGATAAAACCTCATCTAGTAAGGGATGTAACAGACAATCTTTAAATGCCTGGTCAAAATAATATTTGAATATTTTCTACTCATGTTATTTGCATTCCTTTATTTAAAGTGGAATGACTCAAACAAGCTAAACAAGCTGCATCAGGAGGCAACTCCACAGTGAGCTGTGAGAAGAGGCAATGAGTTACTGCTGCACATGCTGTTTCACACCAATCCCTTGTGCAAAAAGTGTCAGTGAGATGTAATTGCCAAGCAGCCTCCCACAGAGGCCCGAAGGATGCCCAGAAGTGCAGGCACTGTGGACCACTGAGGATGCTGATAAGTTGTGTCCAGCTTTTCTCTGGAGCAATTTACTTGGCTCAAACCCAGTGATCTGGAGTGGCCAGTAAGATGCAGAAGAGCAGTCTTATTTTCCCTTGCTTTGTTCATCTGCTCCACTCAAACATGAAGTCCTCTCCCCACTCACCTGCATTTCCCTCTGAAACTTTAGAAGATGCTGGATTCATCCTGATCCGAAAGGGAAAACACCTTAAGTTACACATCAGGAGAAAACAGCTTTCTTAGCTGTAATGTGGTCTTATTTCTTCTCAGAAAACAGACTGGAACAGAAGGTTTGGAAATTGCCCCTCTGGCCATTGTCTGAGCTTTACAGCATTTGAAGATTGAACCCAGATCCCACATCTCTTCTGAAGCTCCATGTCAGTTTACACTTGTTCCTAGAAACCATTACTGTCCTGTGAGCTCTTTACCATTCAAGGATTGAAAGCAGAGCTATTCTGCTCATTTGAGCTCTCTTTTTTTGCATGAAGACAGAGCTCAGGGCTCATTCCTTTTTCTCACCATCTGAGGATTAAGCCCAATCCTGACTGTTATCCGACCTCGACACCATTTACACACTGAACCCAATGCCTATGGCTTTTATCTGAGCCCTCAGAGCATTTGGAAGCAGGCCATGCCCCTTGTCTGGTATCAAAAGAATTATATTAATTTGAGATTCATTCCACAAAATGAGGCTGTCAGCCAGACTCCTTAGCAATTGGATATTGAACCCAGACCTCGTGGTTGTCTTCCAAGTTATATGCCAGCTGGGAACTCAGCCCACAATCCATGGCTGCTGGCCAAGCTCCTTATTGGCAAGAGATTGACACCAAGCCCCCAGACTGCTATTTCTGTATGGCGGTGTTAAGGACTAAACCTCGCTCACGTGGTCAGCATAATCACCTCTGTATTGGCAGTGAAATGAAAAATCTAGTTAAAGACTTGAATGAATATTGAGGGTCGATGTTCAGCTGCTTAAAGACCAGGGATGATGACAATTCCTTTGGAAAAAGGCCCCCTCGATACTCCAAAGGGAATAGCCCCAGATCCCCCATCTGTCATCCAGCTGGATATAAAATCCAGGTTCTCATTAACACACAGTGCACAGCATTTCTTTACTGGCTGGCAGTATTAAAGCCAGTTCCTCCAACTTTCAGGTATTCTTCAGATGGGATTAAACTAGATCCCTTTTCTATAGCATGGTTAGGCTCTGCCAAAGCACTTCTTGTCACTCGGAGCAGACCTCCAACACTGCATCTTGCCTTGGGAAGCACTTCCCACACAAGGCACACACCCACCTTTTGCTCCTTTGCTGAGCAATAGGGAAGCCTGGGAGGTAAAGGAGAGCAAGGGACAGTTCTCCATACCCTCATCCTCTTTGGAGGGAATTGAGAGCCTGACTAGGTAGAGAGATCATTTCAGGTGAAATGTGTATTTGAAGAAGGCAAATTTTTCCCTCCTGATAGCAATTTTTCCTGTGAATTCTTCAGCATCTTTACATGGTGGTGTTTTACTGCATGGCAAAACGCTTCAGAAGACTGAATTAAAACCAAACAGCTTCCCAGCTGGGATGGTCATCATTAGAATGCAATTTCCAGCAACTGTGTGGGTTTCTTGGTAACCTTGAATTTTTTTAAATTCTCATTAAGCAGCAATTTTGAACGAATGGTTTAGCATGCAGCTAGAATAGGAAAAATCTTCCCATGAAGATTTTGCCGTGACTCAAGCTGGATTTTACAGTGCATATGGATACTGTGGGATGTTGCTTTTCCTCTGAACTTGCAGTGATTGGGAAGGCCACTCTCTGGTTCTCTAAGTGTACAGACTGCAGTTGAGGGGTTTTTGGTTTCCTTGTCTGAAACCATATCGTGACTGGGAATGCAATCCATGGAAAGATTTCAAGCCAGTGTTGCCGACCTGTCCCGTGGGTCTGGAATTACTCTAATTGCCTGTTGCATATCTTCTGATTCATATTTATTTGCTAAGAAAACATTAGGTCCTTGCCACACACATGTGATTTTATGAGGATTTTCAGCGCAAGAGAGCCAGTGCAAATGGGATTCAGCTGATGATGGTGGCAATTTATTTGTAAATATATTTTCCATGTACCCACTTGTTCTTCTGTAAGTGGGATTATCTTTCTTTTTCCATTCATTGCTCTCACCAGCCATCTTACTCATCTCTTGTCTGAACAGTCTGTACCACTTGTGCTGCCCCCTTCCTCTAAAGATCTCTTTGGGCTTATCTTTGCTCTTTGCCATGTCTTTCCCAATCCCAACCTGTCACTATCTCCCATGAGAAGCTTGAGGGGCAGGGGATGCTACTGGCTTTGGTGCTGGCACGAGGAGCTGTTTGCAGGGATGGTCCAGGCATTGTTCAGAATTTATGAATACCCAGAATAGATCAATACCCATGATTAGTTGAAATTGTTATTTCTAGAACTACATTTTTTTGCTTTATTAACAGAAGGGTTCATCTGTCATGCATTTGACTGGTCTCTTAGCTAACCTGAGGATTTGGGGACTGCGCTGGGTGCTGCTCATTCCATGCTCAGTGCTTGCCTCAT
Organism: Neodrepanis coruscans; assembly: GCA_013400695.1. NCBI lineage: Eukaryota > Metazoa > Chordata > Aves > Passeriformes > Philepittidae > Neodrepanis > Neodrepanis coruscans. Next base: position 18,802 of record VYZS01082833.1, on the reverse strand, counting down.
TCTCCTCGGTGCTTGCATGCATTGTACGTGCAAGAGATGGATGTGGTGAATTTTAGGAGTAAAGGGAGAACAGGCTCTTCTTTCCTGTCCTCCTGGTTGACTTCCCAGAATTACGAAAGTCTCTGGCATACTGTGCCATGCCCCGCCACCCCTCAGCCCACTGATCTCAGCCTCCATCTACCCATGCACATGAATTTCCACTCTTTTGTGCTAAACCCTGCCAGAGCAAAATTCCTGAAGCAGAATAAAAAATGTGGAAAACTTTCAAACCCAGAGATTCCTGAACTGCCCCTCTTACCAAACAGCAGTCAATACTGTGTTCTTTAAACAGTCTCTAGTACAATGTTTAATTCAGTAACTACAACTGCAAAGCCTATCCAATTATTTTAAGCTGCCAGAGATGTTTTAATGTGCCTCAGATTTTGTGTTGGCATGTCACAGAGTTAAGTACCATTCATCTTTCAGAGAACATTAAAATTTAGCCTTGTGTAAAAAGAAGAAAAATGGGAAAGAATCCCAAAGGACGTACTTGTCCCTTGAACCCCACCATTATTTGTGCCTTCACAGACACTTTCTGCATTTTGAAATTGTTTGTCTCTCTTTGTGCAGGGTATGAGATCAATACAAGCAACTAAAATCTTTAATTTCTGTGTAGAGCTTCAGCTGAGGGCAGGATTTCAAGCAGATCTTCACTGGTGGCCACACAGCCATGCATTGTCAGGCTGTACTTTATTTCCAGATGCATTCAAGCCTCTTCAGCTGAGGATGAAAAAGTTAAGAAAGCCCAAATATCTTCTGATTTCTTTTTTGTGCCGGGGTTATGTGGCCTCTGTCTCTGACTACTGGTTCTGTTTGTCCCAAACCCACCGAGACAGGCACCCACCCCACTGAAACCCATCAGCAAGTGGTGCTGCTGGGTGTGAAGGAAAGAGCATGGGGCTTTGCTGCCTTGGTTAGCCTCCCTCCAACTACAGCATTGCTTAATGGGAGAAGCTGAAGAAGCTGACTCTCAGCATCCTTGCAAGTTTGTTTGTTTGTTTGTTTGTTTTTTCTTTCTCCTTTATTCCTTCTCCCCGATCTCTGTGGCACATGAGTGCTGAGCATGTGCATGTCTGCACTGGGCAGAGGGGGATAAGGGGCAGGGAGAACATTTTATAAATCTAGCTCTGCTCTATTAAGATTCATTCTGGTATGACAATGGCTTTTTCTATTGAAGTGCTTTGTGAAAGCCTTGCCTAATGATCTGTTAGCTGGGGAAAGGTTAAATTCCTGTATGATTTTCTTTGTTTGATGAAGAAAAAACAGTGCAATTATCCAAAATTCAAAGTGAGTTTTAGCCAGCTGTTAATAACACTGTGATTCTTCATGTTCTCATTACTCAGAAGTAATGTTGCCATCCTTAGTCATGGCAGTAAAATATTTATAGCATTTTCTTATGGCCATATTTGTACATATGGAGGACTGGACATCACTCAAAGTCTTCTAAATAAGCTTCTTTTTGTGCTTTAGCCATCCATAGAATCATTTAGGTTGAAAAAGACCTCTAAGATCATTGAGTCCAACCATTATCCTATTACGGCCAACTCCATCACTAAGCTCTATCCCTAAGTGCCACAACTATGCATCTTTTAAATACCTCCAAGAATGCTGACTCTACCTCTTCCTTGGGCATCCTGTTCCAATGCTTGAAAATGCTTTCAGAGAAGAAATTTTTCCTTATATCAAACCTAAACCTCCCCTGGCACAACTTGATGTTCTTTCCTCTTGTCATACCACTTGTTGCCTGGGAGAAGAGACTGACTCACATCCCACTACAACCTCCTTTCAGGTAATTGTAGAGAGTGATAGGGTCTCCCTGAGTCTCCTTTTCTCCAGGCTGAACACTCCCAGATCCTTCATCTGTTCCTTGTAAGACTTGTGCTCCAGACCCTTCAACAGCTTTGTTGTCCCTCTCTGGACATGCTCTACCACCTCAATGTATTTCTTACAGTATGGGGCCAAAAATGGGACACAGTACTCAAGATGAAACCTCACCAGTACCAAGTACAGGAAGATAGATGATCACTGCCCTAGGACTGCTGGCTGCAATATTTCTGATCCAAGCCAGGATGCTATTGGCCTCTTTGGCCATTTGAGCACACTACTGTCATGCACTGTATATGACAGTATTCTCATCTAACTGCAGCTGTCTGCAGTGAAGACATCTAGTTTAAGGCAGTCATCTCACAGGGCTCAGGCGTGCCTTTTAACCACAAACGGTTGAGCAGTTTATGCAAACTGGTCATCAAGGCTCTTCCAGAGTGCTGGGTGTTCTTCCAAGTTCACACTATCCCAAGACAGCTGCGGAGAATGAAGGAGGTAAGTGGATTTGGCACCTGATACTCTTGATACCAAAAGTGGCTGTATTAACAATCTGGTTTGATGCAAAGATAGGCTTATTAGTACTTTTCTGCTCTTTGTAGCTTCATTGCAGTCTGTAAGACAGTCTGTTCTGTCAGGGAGACCACTGTCAATGTATAGGAGCAAATTCCAGACATCTCTGTGTTTCTCCTAGCCTGCTCCCCTGATTGCTGAGGTTTCCAGCTTGAAAAGTCATGGCAGAACATGAAATACATGTGGCATCTCTGTCCAGGCACATGGAAACAAAATAAGTGTCATGGGGAAAATATAATTTCACAGTGGCAGGGCCTGCATTGGGATAAACAGACGTTTTGTTTCCTCTTGTGTATGCATGGAAAATCAATTCCTAGTCGTCTGCAGTGGCTTCTAAACATGAACCAAATTCCCTCCTGCAGTACAACTGTTTTTGTGCAGTGAAAAAGTTTCATTTCTAGCAGAAGAAGTGCAGGTAACACCTTTTTTCCTAACTTCATTTTTGTGTCTATCTTTTCCTCTTTTTAGGATTCTCATTTCAAGTGCAGCATTTTGCCTGGGGATTTGAAGTAAATGAGTATTAAGTAACTGTATCTGTCTCTAATTCACTAAACATCCAGAAAAACAGCTAATGTGCCTGAACAAGTGGGATGAATATATTAGATTAATCTAATTCAACTACTTTTCCCTCAAACTACCAGTAGCATCTAGAAAAAAAGGTTGTGAAAGGGATTAGGAATTTCTTTTCCACATTTTCCACATTTTTTCCCCTTCCCCTTCTTTCCATAACTTTGCTGCAAACCATTAAATGTTAGCTATTCAGTCAGCTTATTTCCTACACCTTCCTTAAAACTTTGTTTTTAAAATAAGTTTATTCTTCTCAGTCTCAGAGCTGACTCTGCGTTCACTGGGGCTTTTAGTGACCAGGAAAGGCAACAATATAAACACAGACATACGGACTGTCAGCAGCTTATCCCACTAGAGTGAGTAGTTCACAGCTGTCACCATTTCACTTGCACCTCAGGTGGGCAGTGTGGCTACAGGGAATCTTGGAGCATCACCCCAGGCTAAGAACAATTCCCTGAGTGTGCAGTGGCCTCCTCTCCATCCCCTTCAGGTCCCTTGGCCATGGTGGTGCAAGCTATCACCTTAGTGCCATGGAAAGTTGGACGTATTCTCTGCTCCTTTATATGCCGCTTTTTTTGGAAATGTGCAAAAAGACTCAGAGCAGGCTGCCTAGAGTCTTCACCGTAACAGAAAATTACTGATAGCTGCTCTCATTGTGTGCACATTTCTCACTGCAGTTCAGTCTAGAACAGGGTTACCTCAGTTTCTGTAGAGAATGTCATGTGTAATACTTTGTGTTCAAAGCCTCAAAACCCATCAAGGTATAAGACATAAATGGCCGCTTTGCTGCCTGTAAGCCCTGCTCTCCTGTCAGTAGATTGCTTCAGTGTGATTTGTTCTTGGCACTTTGCTGTGGCTGTTGATCATCTCCTTATATTTTTTAAGTGCTGACAAGCAACTTGATTATTTGTCCAAGTGTTTTTCTGGAACCTGAAGCCAGTCTGCCTACTCTGCAATTCCCCAGTGCCTCCTTCCCCTTTTCTGAAAGTGGAGCCCTCAGTCTGCCCTCCCCGGCCCCCTGGAACCTCCCCATCCCTGGTGGCTCCTCAAAGTTAAGTGGTTGCTTCTCCAATGCTGCTTCAGGAAGCTCATTGAGTGTCCTGGGATGCAGTTCAACAGGCAGGGATGATTGAAAACACCACAGTTTTTTAATTGCTCTCTAACCAAATCTCCTCTTGCTGTCCTGTGAATTTGTATCCTGCTAACACCGGCACTATCTTCATCAGGCATTTGATTGCTTTTCATTTTTTAGGGAAGATTCAAGAAAAAAAAGGCATTAAGTATTGCGTCTCTCTCAGCAATGCTCTGTGCTAGTGTCACACCTCCCTAAATAGTGAGTCAGTGAGTATTTGGTCTCTCCTGCTGCTGCTTCCTGGTTCCTGCTCATTGAGGCCATACAGCCTGTACAGGGTGATGTCAGCTGGGGAGCTTTGGGGCCAGCTGGTAGGACAGAAATCCCACAAAGACCCCAGGACCCCGGGAAGGCCACTCCAGGAGTAGGGCTTGGCCAGGCTGTCACTAAGCAGGGAGGCCCACTATCCCCAAGCTTAAGAGGTGACACAAATCTCCACTCTTTGTGTGCAGAGCAGAAGTTTGCTGGGTATGTGGTGTGTGGAGGAACTACTTGTTCATTGCCGGGGTTTGGTTATTGCACTGGGGGCTGTGAGAGCAGAGAACAGACTGTTGTGGCATGCAGGAGATGTGGCCATGAGTTGGCAGCTCTAGTGTGGTGATTTTCTCCTCTGCTCCTCAGTCTCTTCAGGGATCTGCTCTGAAAAAGATACAAGGCAGAATAAGCACAGGAAAGGCTGAACTTCCCTTGCCAAGAGCAGATGAAAAGAGATGTTATAAAGTCACTTGTTTCTGGTAACATGGCCTCATCTCTGACACAGAGGTGGAGGGCATCCAAGTTTCATGTTGGAAGGAGATGAGCCCACACCTGGAATCCTATCCCAGTTTCAAAGGTCAGGTACATTTCTGTGGTTACAGATGTCGTGTGGATGGCATTTGACCCTGGCTCATCCTACACAGAAGGCAAAGTATGATGGACAGCAGGATCATTTGAACCTCTCTGGAACTAACTTTCCTTTGAATTACGAACTGTGTTTTGTTTCTTCCCAGCCAGGTCTCTAGACAAACTCTATAACTTTGCTGACTGCTCTGGCCTTCACCTGATCTTTGCGCTGAATGCTTTGCGCCGAAATCCCAACAACTCCTGGAACAACTCCAATGCCCTCAGCCTCCTGAAATACAGTGCCAGCAAGAAGTACAACATCTCATGGGAGCTGGGTAATGGTGAGTGTGGGAACAGAAGAGTCACAGAAATGGAATATGCTGTAGCAGAAAGTTTTAGAAGAGGATATTTGCAGATCCCAGTGTAGTCTCCAATGGATTTAAACGCCCTTGCTATAAGGCAGCACCATCTCTAAGAGAGATTTGGTGTGAGTTAGCCCCTTACCTGGGCATTTTAATCAGTTGGTATTGAACACATGAAATGTTTCTGCTCTGGCTGCTGGGCTCAGCTGGCCCTGGGGTGGCCGGACCACCAGATTTGTATGGTGGCTACAGTGCCAGAAGTGGGCAACCCTGTGAGGACAGGATCATGACATCAAGGTACAGGTCCTCCACCCAGCACACAGCAAAACGGGCACAAGAGAGGAAGCAGTGGCTCTCATCCATGCCTCACAGGTTCCTTCTGCTGCTCTGCAGAGCTGCCTGCCTCCTCTCCAGAGTCTGAGCTGTGTGACAGGGTGAGCTTTGCATCTCTCTCTGGGAGCACAGATGAAGAAGCAGAGCTCTGAAGCCTTGCTTGTCTATTTTTATTTTCCCAGAACCCAATAACTACCGGACACTGATTGGCCGCTCGGTGAATGGCAGCCAGCTGGGAAAGGACTACATTCAGCTGAGAAGCCTGCTGCAGCTTATCCGCACTTATTCCAGAGCACACCTCTACGGGCCAAACATTGGGAGGCCCAGAAAGAACGTCATCGCTTTTCTGGAAGGGTACGTGATGTTGCTTTGATGTAAAAGAGATCAGAAACCCCTGTTGAGACCGATGCCCTTTGAAACAGATAGGCTTGGTTTTCCAATGTCCAACAGTCTCCAGGGTGAGCCACCACAGTACCAGAGGCCTGGGGAGATGGTCATCTGTACTGCTAAAATTCTGCAGAGGTCCCTGGTTGTATTTTGGGCTGGACTGATTAACACCCTACCAAACATTTCTAGCTTTTCCCAGTTATAGGCAGACTGAAGTGCCCACCTTGTTGGGATCTGAAGACAGTGCAGTGGTGTGGATGCAGGCTGCTGCATGCCTGTGGGCATGCCAGATCAGGAGACGGGTGCTGGCACTATTTATCAGTGTGGATGTTATTATCTTCAAGTCCTCCTGGAAAAATTCCTTTGTTTTTCCCATTTGGTGACTTCTTCTCCCTATGTTCTTTCCATCTGTGCAGAGGAAAAACCTGTAGCAACTTTCTTCACTGACCAAGCCCTCTTCTTCCTCCTAGGAGAATTGACATGTCTGTAGTTTGGGAAGGCCAGAGGTGGAGAAGGAATGGTGACAGTGAGGGACATAGATACCTGGAGGTGACATTGGACAGCTACAGGAATCAGGGAGGTGTGGGAGCTTGCTGGCAGCAGGAATTGGGACTGTGCAGCTCAAAGACCATGCAGGAGAGGGAAAATTCCCTGCAGGACTGTAAACAGAAACTCCAGTGCAGAAGGCTGGGCAGGGGGAGGTGTGGAAGGGACTCTGCTGGGAGCAAAGCTGGGTCTAACATTCATTAACATCTGCAGGAATGATCTGGCAGAAACAATAAACAGCACACTGATAGAGTCCCCAGCGAGATGGGGAGGGAGCCAGTGCCAGATTCTCAGCTCTGCTGCCGCAGCACAGAGAGACCATAAAGCTGGTTGAACCAGCTGCAACACCAGCATCCCTCCCACTGACAAAAGTGGGGGAACAGCCCCTGTGCCCACACTACAGCGGCCGCTGGTGCCAGGTGAGTGCATCACTTGTCAGAGCCCCTGCATTTGGTACAACACTTGAAAGCGGTGCAGGAGGAGTTACAAATGTTGTAGTAGCCTTGATCAGCAGGAAATCTATTAGCGCCAGGAGAAGCAGGCTCAGTAAGGAAAACAATGGGGATGAGAGCCAAGAAGCTATTAGAGAAAGGGAAGTCCTACTGCTTCATTTGCCCTTCGTGCACCACAGCCAGGTCCCAGGGAAGAGAAGTCGAAAGAGCCAAGTTGCACGGCCAGGGTGGTCCAGCAGCTCAGTGTCACTGGGGCTGCATTTTAACTGGCAGCAACACTGGAAGTGAGGCTGTAGTGGAGAGAATAGCATAAACCCCACCACAAATGAAAGAGAAGGTAGGTAAGTGCTGTAGCCCTGGTGACAGGATGGTGGGGGCTCTCCAGACCCCCTACTGGTCTGAAAGAGCTGTGGTGAGCATTCCTGCTCTCCAAGCTATATGCTGTTTTCTCTGCTACCAATCCTGCCTGCCAGGGTGACTCTGGTCAACAGGTGCTCAAAGAGTTTTCACTCTCCCATGGTCCTTGCGTCCTGAATTTCAAATCCTGGTGTCTGCAGGTCATGGCAAGTGGCACGTGCCTGCATGGTCTTACAGCCCACGGGGTCCTCTGGGAAAAAAGCTGCTTGTCTTTCCATGTAAAGACCCTATTACTACCGTGCAGGGCTTAAAGAGAAGGAACAAGCCTGATTACACAAAGACAAAGGGCTTAAACGCTCATTTGAAGTATTTGAAAACGGAGTTGCAAAAGGATAAGCAAATAAACCCCAGTGCCTAAGCTCTTTGACAGCAGAAGCTTTATTCCCAGTAGCTCCCCAAGGTCTCTTCAGTATCTGGGTTAGTGCTACCAAGAGCTCTGTCTTCTGTAGGAGCATCCAGAACTGGTCCATGGAATGTGGCTCAGCATGTGCCTGGTGCTGTCACTGTCAAAACATGCCTCTTCAGGTCCTGAATGAGCCTCACACAGTCAGCAAGCAGGAGAGAGGAGGACTTCTGACTTCTGACTGCTGTGCTAGACCACCATGAGAGGTCTGTGTAGTGTTCACAGCAGCACAAAAGCTCCTGAGTGAATGAAGTATGTGCAGCTAATGGTTCTGATGATGCCAAATCTGAAAAGCTTTTCTCTCCTTAAAAAAAAAAAAAGTGATAAACAGCAGAAATCAGTCAGATAGGAAGAGATATGCCAAGTGGAAGATTATGACACAAGTATTAAGTAAGGCTGGAGAGGGGAGATGACACCCCAGAGCAGAAGATGGAACAGGTGGATTAGTATGCCAGGCAAGCATTCTCCTGTTACACAAAATGAGGGAGTTTTGGTAGGGGAAGTAATGGAAATGGAAGATGAGAAGAGAGCTTGAGAAGCTCAGGATCTGATCTCCAACAGTAGAAACTGGCATTATTGTTCTCCAGGGAAAGCCTGGAGCTAACTTAGGTCTTGAAACACTCATAGAAAAGTCTCACTGAGAAGTATTAACTAGAATTACATTCTCCTGTTGCGTGCTATGTGTACCAAATATTCTAGTCTATTTTTAACTGTTATCTCAAGCAACTAAGCAAAACTTAGCAATAATGGCATTATCAGCATAACATCTATATTTGCTGACCACCAGGCTCTGTCACTCTCAACAATGGGAGATAGATACCTCCAAGGCTGTTCTGTCCCAATCCTAAGGTCTGTCCTCTAGAACAGAGTGAAACTGAACCCCTCCTGAGGTGCCACCTTTAGCTAGTGTCTGTGAAACAATGAGTTTCAGACACCTGAAAGTTTGCAGCCCATAGGGTTGTGTGCATCGCAGAGGCTGTCCTTAGGTAGGTGACACTGAGCTGTGTTGGGTGACAGCTGTGAAATGCCTGCTGATGGACATAGGACATGGTAAGGGGAGGAGAGCCCTGCCTGAAACACAGAATCTTGGCTTTGCACATCCTTCAATGCTGTGTTATTGCTCCTGAGCTCTTGCACCCCCCTGCATGGACAGACAGCCATCAGCACCACTCTGGGATGGCAAGTCCTGGGGCCTGGCCAGGATGGTTCTGCTGGTGTGAGTACAGGCTTTGCAGTGATGGAGCACTGCTCTGATGGCTAGGGCCTGCTGTGCAGGAGGCTAAAAGTGGTGTCTTGTGGATCAACAGGTGGAAGAGGGAATTTCTCCAGACACAACCAACAGTTGAGTTTGATGAGGTGTTAGTTAGACCATTCATGCAGTATGAGCTGTTGGAGAGCAGACCATATTAGCTACCTACTGTGTCTGCGGGTACAGAAATCCCAGAACTGCTCAGAATTTGCTGGCGGGGGGGGGAAGAGATTCTAAGGAATTAACATAGATTTTAACAACAGATCAGGAATCAGACACAAAGGTTAATGCATGGCTGAAGAGGATAACACAAGGGAAAGCTATCAGGAAGGAGGGATGCTAATGTGTTAAAGCTCAGAACATCAGGTCCAGAACTTTGGCTGGTATGTCTGGGCAGATTCGGCTAGGGGCTCTCATGACCCATTGTTCTTTGGCTGGTGTAGCCCAGTTTGTGCCACTAGTGTGGCAAAAACTCACAAGTGTCAAGGTGTTACTTCCACCACTGCAGGAGCTACAGTGCCATCAGGATAAGGGCTAGCAGGCAATTTTACCTGCTCTAGGCTGGCTTTTGTTGATGCTTTGTGCCTGGTGGTCTGGCCACTTTAGGTCCTGAGTGTGCTGAGGTCACCAGAGAAGTGAAAATCTTTCTTATCTGGAGCTGCAGTCTTTCCCTATTCCTCATCTCTCAGGTCTAAAAGCCACCAGATCTGGTGCCTCCTTGGCTTTCTCTGCCCTCTTTCCTCCTTGCCCCCTTCTTGCTACTGCAAGGTAGATCCGTTGTGCATCCACCCTCTAGTCACAGAGCCACAGCACCTCCAGCCAGGTGGCAGAAGCAGGTAAGGAAGCTCCTGTTTGCAAAGCACAAGAGTTTCTCATCCTTCATGATTTTACTGCCTCCTGCTTCGGGTTTGTAGTACTTGTGAAGTGTTAACTCCCATCTAGGTTACTTTGTTTGCTTTTGGTGATGATGTCATTACACAGTGGTCTGAAAGGAGCCCATAAATATGAGGAATCACATTTGTCAGTGGTGGAGAAACCCTTTCTCCCTGCCAGCTGTGGATATGCCAGGGTTAGGAGGGGGCATGGAGATGATGTCTTAGTTATCTGTGGGCAGCCCAAAGAAGGGTCAAGTTAAGACCTGACCCAGTTCAGCCCTGCTCCTTGCACCACAAATTAACCCCGTTCTTCCTGTGTGTGTACTTAAGCAGTAGAGAGAATTGTTAGCTTATAGCTCACAAAATGGCACAGGTTGTACATTTGGGTTTCAACAAAACAAATTAAGGTGCTAAAAATGGGAGACACTTTGGTAGTATTTTTAGTATTTGGTAGTATTTTTATGATGACTGCCTTGTGTCTCTGCCATCATGAGGATGAAGAGGGCTGTGTCTCAAGGTCATAACACCTCAGTCAGTTCAGGCATTGCTTTTACCAAAATAGTAGCCAAAGACAGTGTGTGGGCAGAGCTTGTTTGTTTAAATTCAAGTGAAAAGGAGAAATAAATATCTGAAGTAGGTGGTATCCGGCAGGGGGAAGGACTCTGGTTGAATTTCAGGACTGAATGTACGCGTTTGTCCTGTCCTCTTGTTGACAAGACTTCTGCCATGTTTGACACAGGGGACTAGTAAGCACTGCGTTTTTTAGACTCTGTTTTGACTGTTTGACTTGCTTTAGAAAGTGCATACTGCTGTGTTGGTCTAAGGCACTTCAGTGATGTTGCAGAGGCAAATGTGTCCCAGTCAGAGCTATAAGCTTCAACCTTACACAAGCTACCAAAAGGCTGGTGGCACAGACTATCAAGACACTCAGTAGATCCAGAGCAAGAATTTTGTGGAAAACATCAAGCCACAAGTCAAGGAATTTTAAATTAATGACACAATGGGAGGAGCAGGTCATTGCAGCATGAACTCAAGGTCTGGTAGCATTGAACTTATAACTGACTCAATTCAAAAATACGTTGAAATGAGGTGTGAAGGACAAGATGAATCATTTTGCAGTTGGTTATATAGTAGGGACAAGGAGCTGAGATATAGGCAAAGGATTTAGCTATTGATCTTTTAGGAGGAAAGAGTTAATATAGTTGTTGCTGCTGAAACTTAATTTGATGTCTGGAATGCCAAAATCACAGTCACCTGCATAGGAAGAACAAAACAAGTTAAAAAAGACATAGATGAGATTATGGTGTTGTATAAGTACACATTGTACCTTCATTCTGATTGCTATCTACAATCTTAGTCATTTCATCTTAGAAAAGATGTAATAGAACCAGGAGGGTTACAGGGAGAGGAGCCGAGGATGTGCACAGGTATGTGATTTCTCCACATGAGAAGAAATTAAATAGGCTATTCCTCTTCATATCAGAAGAGAGACAGCTTGGAGGGAATGCTATCGAGACCCACAAACCTGTGAAGGGGGAGTTTTGTCCACAGGGCAGGAAGTAGTTTGGAAGGAAGCTTTGGAAAGACAGTGAAAATTTTTTCATGTGGTGTGTGATTGCATTGTAGAAGTCATTGTCACAGGGTATTGTGGAGGCTAGAGATAGGTGAGCCCCTGGAGTGCAGAGCTGTCCCCCAAGGACTTAAAAACCTTTGCTGGAAGGCTTGTGCTGCCCTATCATACATCATGTCAATTGAAGCAAGGTGATGCTGAGCAGATGGCAAATACAATATATCAGAAGATTTACACTTACTTCACACCAGACTCCTCTATCCATAGTGAAATTCCTGTCTGAAATACAGCATTTCAGGATAAAGTCTTTGCAGCAGGTGGCATGAGTGGAGTCTAGTACCTGTCTGTACAGTACCTGCTGTGCTACTGGAACCTGACGAAGTTAGAAAATTAATTCTGTGCCTTAGTGCCCCTCTCCAACCAATTCAGACACAAGATGAAGCTATTTCTATCAATCACTTTTGTCTTAAAGAGCAAAGATCTGCCACCCAGCTCTAGGGATCCACCAGGGCACCATGGGCAGGCAAGTGTTGTTCCTACGTTTGGTGCTTGCAGGGGGTAGGGTGTCTGTTGGTTTTGTAGTTCTCCAGCAGATGAAATAACCCATGTTCGTGAAGTTCGGCACTCGGGAGTCAGTTGGATGCTAAACCACCCAGGTGCCTCTGCAGTAACAATTTGTCTCCTTGTGCAGCTGCATTTTTTGTTACAGGGTCACTTTCTTTTTTCTTTTCTTTTTTTTTCTTTTTTTTTTAATTTAAAGGGTGACAATCTTCAATTACCTGAATGGGAAAGAGATTTCCAAATGGAGATGTCTCTTTAATGAATCAGGAATAAGTCTTAAGAAGTTCCAGTGGCTGGAAGCTGAAGCCAGACACATTCAGATGAGAAATAACATACTTGGAGGCTAATTAACCATGGGAGCAATTTACTTAAGGTTGCAGTAGGTGCTCCATGACTGACAGGTATTGAATCAGGACAGAAGAATTATTTCTTTCACTTGATCTCCCTACACTCAAGTGAAAGTTGTGGAGATGTGGCTGTGGGAGATGCTCTGGAAGATGTCAGATTTGGCCCATGGTTTCATAATACAGAGTTTTGGTATCAGTGTCATCTCATGGTGTTGCAGCCCTCATGCACCATTCTCCCATAGCTCATTCATGACCTGTGAGGTGAGTCCCACCTTGTGCTAGTATTATCATTTCTGGGACAGAGCTGTGAACTGTTTGAGTGACTGAGCAATGTTGAATTACATTTTTCTCAGTTCCAGCTCAACACAGGGCCCCACAAGTAGCGAAAGTGGCATGAGATGCTGGCATACATGCAGTTGCAAGGGTAAGGGGATGGACATATCATAAAACAATGGAATGGTTTGGGTTGAAAGGGAACTTAAAGATCCCTTTCCAACATCCCTGCCATGGGCAGGAACACTTTGCACTAGACTAGGTTACCCAGGGTCCCATCCAACCTGGTCTTGAACATCTCCAGGGATGTGGCATCCACAGCTTGTCTGGGAACCCGTTCCAGTGCCTTACCACCCTCACAGCGAAGAATTTCTTCCTCCTCTGTGAGTTAGAAGCCATTATTAAGCTCAGTGACTTTGTCTCATCCACACCCTACCCAAAGCTTCTATTCCTCCATGTGCTTCCGGTGTGTTCTGCTTTCCCACCTAGAGATGCTGCCACAGCAGATTTTGAGGACTTTTTTTAGAGGACTTTTACAAGTATACAGATTTCTGGCATGTGGAAACCCAGCCAGGCAAACCCTGGGGCTGCCATCCACCTGAATTACAGTGCATCACTATGGCAGTTGCCTCTATTGCCATTACAGGAGGGGCTTAGCTTGTCCCACTGATCCTGGGAGGGATTTACTGCACATGTGCTGTAGGTCAATTGGTGCTCGCAGAGAGAGCCCAATGTGTAAAAAAATGGCAGATTTACTGTGCCAGCCCAGCCCATCTGTGCAGCACATGTGTAGGGATCTGAGCTCTCCCGGAAGCATCTGGTTCACTCTGCCTGCACTGTGCTCCACACATGGAAATTGCGTAGTCCAGGAAATCTTGGATAAAAATGTGTCACCACTGCTCATTTTGACAGTATGGATCTTCACTGGCCTCAAAATCTGTGGATGGAGCAGCACAGGTGCTATTGGAATATAGGGATTAGTTAAATCTCTATTCCTAAAAGGAGGATATTTAGATACCTGTACTTTACTGCCTCTCCAACTCCTCCAGTCTTTCATCTCTTGTTCCTGCAGTACCACTTGTTGGCTGCTGAGCTGCTCTAGGTTCCCTTTGGAGAGTAGAGACCATTGCCCAAATCATCTGGGGTGCTCTAGGAACAACTGCACCTCTAAGGCAGGACATGAAGTTTTACCTTTTCAAGGTAAAGGAAATTCTGAACTTCATCTTGCAAAAATCTCGATAGAAGGAAAAAGAAAGAAAAACAGGCATGGAAAACAAAGTTTGAACTAGGTATGCATCTTATAAAATTTGAAACTAACTGATATATTTTGCTATTATGGAGGCAGAAGAGGAACACTAAGCAAATCAGGACTTTTTCTGTTCTCTTTTTGGTCTGCACTGTGGTACCTGAGTGATGCCTATGTCCTAGAACAATGTTTTCTCAGGAGTTTTTTAACAAGAGACAAATTAACTTCCTCAAGAAGTGGGAGATGGAACAGATGGACATCCTGCTTCTGCTGCTCCAGGGATGCTGGTGGTTATACTGAGAGTTTGCTTTGCTTTTCAATCCCATCTCAAAGACCAATGCAGAAGGCCTCATTCACATTGGGACTGTAAGCACCATGGGAATGATAAGGAAAACCAGAAATCTTCTTCCTCCAAGCTTGGTCTGCTCATGGTTTTGGACTGTGAGTAGAAAGTGCCAAGCTGAGCCCAAATGGGTGGTTTAATAAAGTCTAGGATGGTTTATTTTCAGCCAGAATGTAAAGCATTTGAGTTTAGAAAGCAAATTGGGCTAATCTTCAAACCCAATTGCAACATATTAATCTTCAAATCCAATAGAAATTGTCTTTATAATTTCAGTTTAGAGTTCATTAGTTTACCCTTGTACATGTCGTGTCTTACATTTTAGGCAGCAGTCCCTGTACGGAGAATTTAAAATCTGGGAGCTGGTTTTTTAGACTCTTTTGGCATATCTCTGCATGCTTAGTTTTATAAACAACAGCAGCTTCTCCACAGCAATATTTGCAAAATTCTCTTTTTGCCAGGTGACTGGTGTGAATTGTGAGGAGCTCACACCTCTCCTTGTGGCTGCACTAGGGCTGGTCCAGCTGGTCTCCACCCTGCTCAACCAGGGACTGGGGACTACCTGGCCCCAAAGCATTGCCCTGCCACTTGTCTTGTGGGCGTGACCCTCAAGAGAGATGTAAAAGCATTTCAGAAGGCTTTTACATCCTTTACAGAGCCTGGGAACTGAGTCACAGCACTGCTAGGCAGCATAATTGGGGATGCATCAGTGCTACGGGAGTTTACAGCACGTTACTGTTTTTCCATTTCTAATTGTATCTCTTCCCTCTCTGTCTGCAGGGATTTATTATTGCTGTCTTTGCCAGCATCCTCTTATGCTCCACAGGGTCCAGCTGCCCTTTTGTCCCAGTCTATAATTGACCATCATCATTAATTTAAAGTCAGAATTATTGTTTCTGAGCTATATTTAGCCTGAAGCTTTCTGCTCTTATTTCAGACCTGATTAGAGACTTCTATGCCGGAGAGCTGCTGCTTGTCCCTGCCCTGATAACTAGTCTGATAGAAGGTCTCATCTCTCCTCACAAAACTTCTCTTTCTTTCCCCACCCTTGGTCATGGGGCTCTCCTGGGGAAGTTGGGGTTGCTGGACCCAGCACCACTCATCCCTGTGTACTGTGGAGTCAGGACAGCTGTGGCATTCCTGCTGTGTTCCCAGGATTCTCATGCATCAAAAGCAGCCCAAGAAAATACAGCATTGTTTCCTTTCTCAGCATATTTGCTTGCTCAAGCAAATGTCTCCTGTCATGCGTGTGCATTATTACTTCCAAAATGCATCAGCCACGCAGTGCACGTTGCACTCGTGCACATAAAACGTGTCTGTCCAGTTGGTTTGTGCCTTTATGTGTTTTCAGAATATAAGAACTGCTTGGGCTCCCTTGTGGGAGCTGCAGTTGTTCCGAGTTGCAGTTTGGATTGTTGTACCAAGGAGACATGTAATGACATCTGCAGCTACAGGCTTCTGCTCTGGTGGTTGCATGCAGTCCCCCAGATCAGGGTTTGCTTTGGTTTTGAGATGTAAGCAGGTATGCCTGTGTAGCCTGAAGTCTGACTCAAATACGAGCTGGGACAGGTGTATTTCTTAAAGATTGTCATGTCAGAAACTATCAGGAGAATAATACCTATCTATAACACACTTTAACCTTGTCCATGGAAGTGTTGTCATTAGTCACAGGAATGGACAAATCAAAGGTGCATCCAGGTCAGAATCCCATCAGTTTGCTAATAGCCAATGCCAAAGAAAGGGTCAAAAAAGGAAAGCACTTAGCAATATTTGTTCAGCCTTTCCTTCCTTCCTCCAAGGCTCAGTTTCCTGAGTTTCCTCAAGTTTCCTGAGCTGGAGGTGGCATTTTTGCATCTCGTAGCTTTCCTGGGTTTTATTTCCATTTTCTTCCATTTTCCAGTCCTTGCTTGAACCCATGCTAAGAGTTCCTCAGCTTAAATACACTTCTAGGAAAGAAGTATCTCCTTTTAAGATGGATATTTAAAACTTATTCTTTAATTGCTATTGAGAGTTGTTAAAGTCACAGAACCTAGTACATACCTCAAGATCTTGATTCTTAAATGCTGTTGTGCTCTGAAAGCTCTCCCTACCTGCCCCAAAATGATGCCCAGAACTCTGCTGCCAGTTGAGTTTCACTCTGTTCTCAGCTGTGCTTGCTACAAGCATTTGTATTAAGTAGAATTTATTCCTTCTATTTAAGGACCCAAAGGCTTCATTAGAAAGTATTTGTGGGTGCAGTGGCCATCTTTGCAATCCCACCATGTAGGATGGGCTATGGTTTTTTGAGGATTTCCCCTGTGACAACACTGGGCTTATGTTGTTTCTTCTTCTGTTTCCCTTAGGTTCATGAAAGTGGCTGGCGGCACAGTCGATGCTGTTACCTGGCAACAGTAGGTATTCACCATTCCTTCTACTTTATAATGCTAAGTGCAGTGATCATAGGTGCTGAAAGCAGAGCTGATGCGTTCTCTGGGTGTCAAAGGTGGCAGATGCACTAAGGCCACCTCCTCTGTCCTGCTGCATTTAAATAGGCTCCTTCTCGAGCCTCTCAAACAATTACAGGCGTGTATGTATTAACCTTTACCCTGTAGCTGAGAAAAAGCCTGAACTGCCTGAACGCCTGGCTTTCCAGATTGCTGGAAACAAAGCCCTGCACTGGACTGCCAAGTCCCTGGATGTGGCTGGGAGGACAGGTATCTCTGGGGGTGGCCTGCGTAGGGACAACAGGGAGGCAAAAGCCACGTGTGACAGATGCATGGGAGGATCTGAAAGCCGTTTCACTTTCATCCCAATCACTTTCTCCTCATGTCTGTTGGCCTGAAGCTGAACTGGGTCATCCGGAGGAGGGAGAGGCAGCTTAGACCAATGTTAACACATAATGCCCCAGTCCCCATTGTGTTTTGTAAGGGTTCCACAGACATGTCACTGTGCCCTACACTGCAGGTGGAGTCCCAGGAACAGATATCAATGGAAAGGGGATGAACATCCAAGATTCTGGCACAGCTGGGGCAGACAGAGAGATGCTGATACATGATTTTCCTTGTGTTTACTAAAAGTGCTGCAGTTAAGAAGAGCAAAACAAGCTCTGAGCTGTAGCACTGAGTATAATAAGCAACAACAACTGTAGGGAAAGGTTTTCTTATTTGAGAGAAAATCCATAAACATCTCTTTCCTCCTCTTATTTCCACCTGCCCCAGTTTGTGTGCTAGAACTAGCTTCCCAGAAGGCTGTGGCTCTCTACAGTGGGAGTGCAAATGTCAGTGCAAAGGCAAGGCAGTGTGCAAGCACAGCAGTGATTGATGAAACTGATAGAAAAAGGGTTTGTGGGGCAGGCAGAACTCTCTCCTGTCTCAGGAAGGACATATTTCAGAGACAAGCATTCACTGGACCAAAAAACTATGGCGAGACCCTCTAGTTCTCAGAAAAAGTGGATTTGTTGTCATGCTGGGTTAAACTTCCTGTGCAGAACACTGTCCTTGAGCATGGGAGCCAGAGTCTCAGGTCCAAGTTGTGCTTGGGTGTGTTGCCCACAGGTCTTGTTCCCAAGCTGATTCTTCACCGTGACCCATCGCGGGGTGCCCGGGTTGCTTTGCCGGAGAGCAGCAGCAAAGCTTGTAAAGTTCATCTCTTGTAAAGACCATTTGGAGACCTGCTCTTAAATAGATCTTGGTGGAGTTTAAGATATGAGGCTTTCTTGCAAGCGCAGTCACAGTCAATATGTTAAGACTGTATTGGAGACTCCTGCAGAAGCAACTGTTGGCATCTCAGAGTGGTTTATAGCACGAGACATGACTACCATCCAGTAAGTCCCATTCCTGAGGCTTGGCTTGTCTCAGTGCTGCTTGCTTGGGTGTTTAGCTCCCCAGGAATCCCTGCCAGGCAGCAGCAGCTTTCTGCAATGGGGACAGTGGGGTAGCAGAGGATTTGGAGCAGGATTTGTGTTACTTACAGGCTCATGCTGTGCAATAATGATCTATTTCTCAGCTGGGAGTTTGCTTTTCATGATTACATGATGTGCTGATCGCATTTACTTAGTCCAGGAATTTGCTTTCTGCAATGGGACTTGATCACTGGGCCAAGCCCTTGGATGAGTTGAAGGAACAAACTTCCAGGCTTCAGATGTGAAGTTTCATCTGGTGTTCAGGGAGACTGCCTGCTTTGAAACCTTTTCTATAGGGTCAGTGTGAAGTGCTCATCAGCTCTGGTGCTGAGCAGCCACGCTGAAGCAGCAATCTATGTGCACGAGGACTGGTGCAGCTCCCCATGAGGGTTGGCAGAGCTGAGCTGCTGCCTGCTGACCCATTTCCACTGCAGCATAGGATCCACTTTTCCCCCAGCCAGGGTTTGCAGCTCTGGAGATTGCACCCATATGCAATTGTGAGGACTGGCAATGGCCACAGCTCCGAGCTGGGCTTCTGTACTGTTTATAAATAAATGTCAAAACAGTGTCTCATCCCTCTGCTCCAAACAGCAAAACAAAACAAAAC
>VYZS01082832.1:0-11962 GCA_013400695.1 Neodrepanis coruscans | reverse complement strand
TTGGATGTCCCTGTGAAAGAAATCATCATCTGAGATACTTTCCCATTCTCTATTAATAAAGAACACACATTTCAGACAACAACACTGCAAACTGACATTCTATGTGTATTTGTTCACTCTGAGTTTCAACCTACTGATTTTATCTGCTCCTGACATTACCTTGATTATTTATAGAACCAAACAACAAAAAAAAGGGGAAGGAGGAGGGGGATTGTTACTCAGATCAGGAGCCTGGCTGAACTTTTCCACAGATAAATAACTAACAGCAACTTGGATTCCTTGGTTTTCTGTACATACTCTAGAGAGATTCTCAACTTGTTGAGGAAGGACTGAATTCTTATGAATGGCTATTCCAGACACTGGTTGTTCATCTTGTGATGGCAACTGGCAGCTCCTCCCTAGGATGTCAGAATGGAACAAAATTATGAGGCAAAAAAGAATAAGAAGTGAGTGATCTGAGCCACTGATGGAATATCAATGAGAGCAGACAGTGACACTAATTGTCTGTCAGGAACATGGAGAAAAAACGACATTTAAATGCTCACCTCGTTAATCTGGGCAGGGGAACCTTTCCTTGTTCCTTTCTCCATAACTATTACCAAAGGACTACCCACTAAACTGCTACAGAAAAAGTATCTCTGTACTCAGACTGAGAGAAAGAAAGTGTGAATTGACCTGCTTTGGGGGCAAGACTCTGCAAGATAAAATTGACAACTCTTGTCACAAAACCACAGAGGCTGAAAATTGATTGGAGATGGAGAGGCAAAAAGAAAGGACTTTTTGTTTCTCAACCTCACCTCTAGAACTTCTGAGTGCAGGCTCCAGATCACTCTCCTCAGACTCAGTTCTATGCTCACTGCCCAGATCCCAGGGCTCAACATCATCACCAGGCTGCCCCCTACATCTTTGCTGGGCTTGACTTTTTGGGGCTCTGGCAGTGACATGTTGGAAGGTTTCCTTTGCACTCTCTGCTTCACTTTCAGATGTGCTTTCAGTGACTGGACACGGAGTCCAGCTGATTCCCAGCTGCCCTGAGGCCACTCTTCTGGCCATTTGCTTTACTTCAGCTGCACAGAAAGAACAAAATCATCAGTTCACACGACAGAATCTGGACCTTCAAAGCATTCCCTCATTTCATTGTGCCTGCAGACTTGGACATGCTGAAGTTACACCTTGTAAATGATGTTGCATTTTAAGGAAAGCTTTAAAACCTGCAAGAATTGTTAAGAACAAGTCCTTACAGGAAGAGTTTTGGTTAGTTTGCTTCTCTATTATCCATGCCCGTGCTGCCATCCACTGGTCACTGCCACCTTGCCCTTCCTAAATCCACACACTGCCCAAAAAACAAGGCTTGAAATTCCCTCAGCTCTAGAAATCAAACCATCTTTATGTGGCTGTGATTATTTTATGCCCAGAATGTGCAAGACAAGAGGATCCTACTCATTTGGTTTTCATCCAAGAACAACCCAAGGGATCTTCAGCAATTAAGGCACACAGCCCTTTCTTCATTAAGAAATGAAGTGTTAAGTTTTAATGCACTGCAGTGAGGCTTGCTGACATTAATGCTGATTTATCACTGATTTACTTACTCCTCCATTCTGATTGCATCATCCTCCTCTCCTCACTTATTCTTCTGTTGTAAAATTCACATCTTGGCTTTGAATAGCACCTGCAATAAATCATTATGAAATGCACACACACACTCTTAATGCACAAGTGTGTTTTTTAAGTATTCCCCAGCCAGTAAAAGACTAGGAGTTGTTTTAACATTAATTAGAACACGTGTTCTCTCAGCCTTTTAACAACCCAGCAGAGCCAGCAGATTGAGCTGTCAGAAGCTTAGAAAGCACAGACAGTTATTTAGGTCTATTATAGATTAACCAGACAAGCTGTACATTAAACTCCAGATCTCAAAAGCTGTCACTGCTTTCAGATGATGCAGTTTTATAAACACTCAGACAATGAAGGATGTGTAGGTGTGTTTTATTCAGTGAACAACTTCAGACTTGGGTAACAACCACCCTCCCATCAACCCCACACTCCTGGAGTTCACCCCCCAGACCCTCTGATGACATGTCAGCATCTGGAATATTTCTGTTCCAACCAAATATATCCTTCACCAACAGGTCTTACTGATCCAAATGGGTCATGACTTGATTTTAAAACTGCAAGTTGACCCAAGCAGGGTGGTTGTCCCCAGCTTTTCAACACATAAGATGCATTAATTTGCACAAGCTTTGCCAGGTACTTTTAATATGTACTTTCCACTAATACTCATAAATACAAAGAGATGACATTAAATGTATTCTGAGGCTGTGCACAGAAAGGAGAACCACCCTCCCTAGTAACTCACCAGCTTGCTCACCTCAGGCACTGGATCAGTTCTGGACCACTGACCTCCATCACAGAGGAAATCTGAAATCTTTTTAACACCACTCTTAAACTGCCCTGTCACAGCTCTGCAGCTGCCAATGCCTCACAGCAGGGTCCTCACTGTGCAGATGCTTTTGGCTTATTGAAAAACATTTCATGCCAGCCCTGAGCCTCACTGTCTCCTTCTGACAGGGGCTCTCTCCAAGATGAATCTGTTGGAATTAACTCTTCCATCAAAACTCACCATCTCTCTCCTTTACTTCTTGCTGCAGGATGTGAATCAGCTCCTCTCTGACACTGCAAGCTGAACTTTTTTTGGCATCTCACAGATCCATGTGGGAGTAACTGCTGAAATGAGTCCAACAAGCCATGATTCAGCACACACTGGGCACTCTGGCAATTATTAGCTGAGCTGTCTGTGAGACACACTAAGAACAAGACCATGCAAACTCGATTTCCTGAGTAGATTTTAGCTCAGGAGAAAGGATGACAATTCCAGGCCTCAGCTGGACTTACAGCAGGTTTCATATGTAGGCAAAACTATCAAAACTTGTGGTTTACAGGGGGATGAGTGGACCTAAATGGCTCAAGATTATCCCCACAGCAGATCTGTACATTCATTTCTCTCTTTTTCTTTGGGCTATGTATGTCAACTACTTGTATTTAATGGTGAAAAGGATCCAGAAGCCCTTACTAATGACAGCTTAGACATCAATGCAAACAAAAATCTTTCTCCACTTGGCCTTTTCCCATCTCCATTTTAGTACAGGATTTCACACTGGATATATTTTATTCTTTATATATTTTATATTTTGTTGAGAGGAGTGGAGAGAAAGAAGAAATACCACTATTGCATTGCTGAGGTGACTATTTTCATTCCTCTATATAATGCACATGGTATCTGCATATATTTTAAAAGACAGATTCATCCTTCCTCTTAAACACCACCCATCCCTTCATCTCTTTATCTGCTAAGGAACACAGAAGTGATAAACACAGTCACCCTGCTTTAAAGCCACACTTTACCTCATGGTTCAGGTTCCCTTCATCATCCAGGCCTTTCCCCACACTGCAGCCAAGATCATGATGGTTGTTTTCACTTTCACTCTTCCATTTTTCATTCTGAACTGCCTGTATTTCCCTGGCTGTCTTTGAAACAGGCTGGAAATTGTCTTCAGCCCATGTTCCTTCTGCCTGACACGTTACTGCTGGTGGAATATAGTCACTGGATGGAGGACCTACAGCCTTGTGCAAAAACTCATTCCCCCCAGGGAAAGGGTTCTTGGGACTTTGGGAAGTATCATCAGACCCATTCCAGTCTCTTTCTTGAAAGCTCTGCTTAGAAAGCTGCTTCATTCTGATCTCCTGGAGCAGCTTCTTTTGCTTCCCAATGGCCTTTAATTTGTCCAGTTTCTCCTCTGTCCTGCACAGGGACTCTGCTGCCTGCTGCAACATGCTTTGGATAATCTTGATATTAAGGACACACTTGCTGATGTGCTGCTCACTTTGGGCAGGACTGCTCCCTCTTCTTCTCCCAGCATCTCCTTCTCCCTGTGCCAGCACACCTGGGTCAGAGGCCTCACTTTCCTCCTCCTCCTCCTCCTCCTCCTCCTCCTCCTCTGGAGTGAACTCCATGCCCCACCCTGAGGATGCACCTTCCTCCTCATCCTCACAAGGTGCTCCAGAGGACACAGACAGGGTTCCTGGGGGAGTTTCATCTTCTAAACTTTGTTGCCTTTTTGCAGTTTGATCTAACCCAGATCTTTCTTCCAGGAAGTCTTCATGAACTTCTGGATAACTGGCAAAGATTTCATTGATTTCAAAGCTACAGAGACTTTCATCCACATCACTCTCACTGGGGGCTGACTGGACTTCAGGAGCCACATCAAGGCTTTTGTCCTGTGCCACAGGCTGCAGACTGGCTGATGCCTCTTGGACCACCAAAGCATTTTTTTCCTCAGGGAAAACAAAGTGTCTTGTGACAGCAGGGCCATCTGAAAAATGTGATTTCAAGCATTAAGCCATTTCTTCAGAAGTCCATCAAACACACTGCTTTTGCACATTTAGGAGTTAATTCTAGAGATGACATGAGCAGCATTTAACACCTCTGCTAAAAGCAAAGTGCCTGAACAACAAATATCAGCCAGACTTAAGAGTCTTGAGTCTACATTAACAATCAGGGTGGGAGTTGAAATCCAAAGCCAACTCCTTTCTATTTTCAAACTATGTCATCAAAGCTGTAAGTGCTCCCATTTTCATTATTTATGTTACTGAGGAACACACCAAGTGAAGGACACATCACATCTTGCTACAAGAAACTCACCAGCCTTGGTTGTCTCTTTTTCCTGGGTTGTCTCTTTTTCCTGGAATTCCACTGTTCTCTTCTGGTAACTAAAAGCTGATGCCAAACAGATGTTCACATCTGCAAACATAGCAGGTCCTTGTGCTCCTGACATTTTACCAGCATGACCACTTTGAGACTTCACCAAGTCCTGCAATACAACAAAATGCAATAAAATACAACAACATTTGACAGCTCAGTGTCTCTGCCTTTTCTTTTCAGCTGGTTTCCCTCCATCATGAGAAACTCAGGGCTGGGTTCCCAAGTTGAGCTTGAACCTGAATGGGCACAAAACTCTGCTGTTTTAAACCCAGGGAAGGTTTACAAGTCACCTTTAAGTCATTTTTCAGGATGTACTGAATGTCCTGCAGTTTCATGGAGCGGTTCCTGTGTTTAAGTTCCAGCCCTGTCTTGACAACATCATAATAGAGCTTGGGCAGCCTGACATCTGCTTCCAACTGCTGCCCTGAAATGAGGAGCTGCTTGATAACTGAGTCTTCAAAATCTTTCCAGGGGAGGCTCTCTGCAAGACACAAGTGTAGACTTGATGTCACCAGCTGTAAATCAGTGTTAATTAAAAGCAAAGAAGTATTATTGCCTCCCCATTCTCTAATTTACAGCTGCTGTCATGGACCAAATGAGCACTGACATCTCCTCCCCATTTTATTCCAACACTGGAGGCTTTAAAGGGAGCTGACAGCAACATCCAGAGGACTGCAAACAACCACACTCTGGGTTCTTCATCACCAATTAGCAAATAATGAATGTAACTATAAATAATATTAATAATTGCTGCATCATTTAAATACATTAATATTAATCAAAACGTTCGAGATTAAAACAGTTCCTTTTAGGGTAATTTTTATCCCATTTCACTGCCAAAATAGTCAAAGTCAATACAAAACATCCATTATTTGTAGTAACAGTAACAATACATTAATAACAAGAACTTATCTCTAAGTTACTGAGATAAGAATAGAACTCATAAATAACTCATATGTTTGATTACTACAATAACTTATCTCTAAATTATTGTAGCAATCAGACTTATGAAAGCTGCCCAGGCAGAGAGTTAAATGAATGTTTTGCTGTCCTGGTATCAACATGGAAAACAACCAGCAGAAAACATACACAAAATTGTATTTCTCCAACACCAACCACTAATCTCACCCTCTGGCTACATAATTTTAAGTTTTCTGATTCCATTTTACAGCAGTTTCCAATAATCTCTGTGACTGTTATTAATGTTTTGGGGTTTTTTTTTTTGCCTGGTTCTTTTTTTCTCTCTGTATGAGCCCTCACAGCCCAGATTTGTGGATTTACCTGTCAAGGCCTCCTGCAGCACAGCACAGAAGCTGTAAACATCTGATTTGACTGTGGCAGCTTTCTCAAGGATGACTTCAGGGGAGCTCCACCTGTGCAGCTGGACTGGGACAGGAATTCGGGTCAGATCACTGTGTTCTCCACTGTCTTTGCTGTAATAAAGGCAAAAAAGTCCTAAATTGGGACAGCTACACTCAACTACACTCAACTACACTCAGCTACACTCAACTACACTCAGCTACACTCAGCTACACTCAACTACATTCAACTACACTCAGCTACACTCAACTACACTCAGCTACAAATTGTATCTTGAGGAATGAAACACCTGAATGTGTCACAGCTTTTAGATTAAATACCTACAAGGCCCAGAATGTGTCTGCAAATAGAAAGGTGCAGGATTTCCACAGCAGTAAAATGTTCTTTGGCAAAAGAAAGTAACACCCCCTTTAATAAATTTGCACTCAAAAGGAATTAAGAAAAAGGTGAGCATTTCCCAACAGGGGCTTTACAAACACAAACTGGCCTTTAGCTCTGGCCATGGATAAAACACAGGAAAGTGCCCTGCCACCGTTAATTTTGCAATGTAGAGGTGTGTCTAGAAGATAATTCCAGTAACAATTCACACAAGTTAAACGGATTGATGTCCCTCATCAAAGAAATACTCTTTGTATCACCGGTGGCACTTAATTACAACGAGGTGTGAAATACTCAGCGATTTCAGGTAAGATTCTCTTTGCCCATTTAACAGCAGCACTGGGGCAGTTCCTTACCTCTGTACCATGTACTCCAAGTTGCACAGCTTGGCCTCTCCAGAAGAGACAATCTGGATGGCAAAGGAGGAGAGGGAACGGTGGATAAAGCCCCGGGAGTGCAGGAAACGTAAAGCATCAGTGATCTGCAGCAGCATGTGCAGAATGGTCTCTGTCTGCAGCACTGGGAACTCTGCACGCTGCAAAAAAACACCCCAGAGGCAACACATTGGCACTGCAGGGCCTTAAAACTTCATGTTGTTGTTGTACAGAAGGCAGCAAAGAAAGCAAAAGTGAAATGTGCACTTGTTTGTTCTCAATGCCCAAACAAATAGCAATACCTTAAACAGTAATTAAGTTAAAAAAAATATATATGTATATATTGGCTGTGGCAAAATTCTGAAGCAGAATGAACTCAGAATTCCTTGCCTAGGTCTGCAATTTCTTCAGTAATTTAGATGTCTGCACTCAAACAGCTAAAGAAATAAGATAACTGGGAAAAAAATAAGAAGAGAAAAAGATCAAATGACAAAAATAAAACACATATGAACTGATATTAAAAAAAAACACAACAGAAACTCAGATGTAGAGGATTTTGTCTTTCTGTTCTCTGAGTGAAGATGTTAAATGTAGTTACTAAACTGAATTAATTACTGTTTAAAAGCAGTTGCAGTTACCCTTTCATGCAGGATGCTGTTCAGGGAGCCAAAGTGAACCCTTTCATACACTAAACGTGTTTTCTGCAGGTCACTGGACAGACAAACAGCCATGAGCTGCAGCAAGTGGGGATGGTGCAGTTTGCTGCAAAGGGAGAGGGAAAAAAAAGGTCTGTAAGGCAAATTTGAGATTAAAAGAAAGACAGTCCCAGCCCCCTGGGTGTTTTTATTAATATAATATGGATGTTTCTAACTTTCCACTGAAATACACAATTTTAAAAGAACTGTGGAGTAGAACTGGGAAGAGACGAGGGGAAAGAATTGTACTTTTATCTGGAGAGAAAGCACAACCCCTCCAGGAGGGGTTAATCCCATTCCTCCCGAGGTTAATCCCATTCCTCCCACCCCTGGAGACCCCAAAGCCCAGCAGCACATCCCTCCCCACCTGCCGTGCTCCTGCTCTGCCACGAGGAGATCGGCCAGGCGCAGCTTCCAGCTGCTCTGCTGGGGCTGCAAGCAAAGTTCCTTCACTGTCACTCTGGTGCCTCCCCACACCAAGCTGCAAGGAGAAGAGGAATTTCTTCAATCAGCTGTTTTCTGCAGTATTTCTTCCAGTTATGCCTTTTTTTTTTTTTTTTACAAAGGATTTTGTACTTCTGAAATGCTCTGCTGCTGCCTCCTGCTGTTACCAATATTACTTTGAGGATCTGGGTATTGCAAATATTCCAAAAAACACCCTTCCATCACCCAAGGACACTCCAAAACTCTTTCCACTACAGGCCATTGTGACACAGGTCAGAGCTCTGGGAAGATTAAATCACTAATTTGTCAATTCTCTGAGACACAATTACTTGCTTAATACACAGTAATTAATACACAATACCAAAGTTTTTCCAAAAAGGCTCAGTCTGCATTTTCAACTCTTGTTTCACCACAGATTTGAGCAACTGGGCTGCAAACATGGACAACCAGAGGCCTGACCCAGCATTTACAAGGTGAACAACACAATCTGTGCCCCCCCAAACACATAATTCCCACCACAAAGGAATCAATACTGAAACACTGCAATCAGTGATTAGGCATAATTGGAAAAAATATTGCTGAAAGTTGCTTTTGTCCTGTCAGACACCAAGGGAGATGTTAATCAGATCAGATACCAATCAGACTCTGATATTAATCAGTGACTGCAAGCAGGAAACATTGAATAAATACAGAACAGAAACAGGAAATTATCCAAACAAAGCACTGGTCCAACAACTTGCTGTGCAGCAGTACCAGACACACACTAAGAGGGGCTAAAAGCCCCTTGATCCCACTTACTTTGTCATGATAATGTGTGGCCCCACGTGGTAAGAAAATGCTGGTTCATCATCTGCCTGAACCACGTCCTTTTCCCCAATAATTGGGAGAGATGCCAAGTAGCCCAAGTGGCCACTGTCTGCAAGACAGAACTGGAACAGGGAATAACCAAAAGGAAGAGGCAGAAATTCCCCCAAATCCATCACATCTGCCACAAACTCACTGGTGATGTGAGTGCAGCAGGAGCATCAGCCCATCAGTGTGAAATGCTGAGGGAACAGTGTCAAAATTGAACTTTGTAGTGAAGCTGAAACAGGGGAAGCAGAACCAGCCCCTGGGAACTCCCACAGGAGACATTTAACAGGAGTTTCTTCCTCTGACAGGGCCCAGTAACCACTAAAGGGTTGAATATTTGTGCTCCTTGCAGGGTTTTTTTTTCCATCATTTAAGTAGAAATAAAAATGCATTAAAAATTAAAAGTAGCAGAGGTGGGGTAATTACTATAAAAAATTATTGTGACTCTGAAAAACTGTTCTAATGTCATTACAGAACCATTACCCACAGCATCTTACCTTCCCAAACCCAAAGCTGTAAATGTTCTTGGCTACAGTGGCTTCTCCTTTCAGTAACCTACTCAAGGCACTGTCAACATGTCTAAACAGCAAAAACATAAAGTGGTGAGAGGAATTAATATGACAAGGCTTGGACTAAAATACAATATAGAGAGGAAAAAAAAAAAATCAGAATTTCTGCAACAGCCACATAAAGCAAATGTTGAATTTTAACATGTGTAATGTGGGTTAAAATTCCAAAATTCCATGATTAAAGTTCCACATTATTGTGCAACTCATTAGAACTTTTTGGATACACTGTTATGGTACATATTTGTTTAAGGCAAGACAGACAATAAATATATATATATAAATACACAGGCATTCTGTATTGCTTTCTGTTCATAAATATCTGACAAGTATCTGACACAAAACCTCTTGAAACAGCAGGAAACACCCCCCAGAAAAAATATGCAGTGACCTTAAAAAGTCAAGAAACAAACTAGTGCATGTTATCACCACTTTAATGCTACTAAAATCCTTGATTTCAAGAGTAGGTTATTGTATTATATTGTATTATATTAATACAGATGTTTACAATTATCAAGTCTCTATTTGGAGCTGTCATGACAGAAATAAAAGGTATCAATGGATTTAAACCTGATGTCATCAAAAAGATAAAACTGTTAATTTTAAGATAATGGAATATGAAAGTAGAGTATCTTCTTACCCTTGGACAAGGCCACCAAACTTTGAGGGGCTGCAGACCAGAGATTTGGATGAGCCAACTTTCCTGAGCAGGGCACAGGGGAAATTCTGCAGGGCAGCCTGCATGTGCAGTGTACACTGCTGGATAAATTCCAGCATCTGGAGAGGAGGAGGAGGGGAAAACAACAAAAAAATGCAGCATTTAAATGGGCATTTCAAGAAATGGATACATAGAAAACAAATGAAGAAAATAAATTATATGAAAATGGAAAGGAAGCTCAGTTCAGACAGGAGGTGACACATGTTTGAGACTTCACCCACTGAAAATTGTAGTATCAGATTTCTCTTTTTTAAGAGCAGTATTGTAATAACAGGAAAGAGGAGTATCATGGGCTTTAAATCAATGTTGCAGTGATGAATAAGCCTTTCTGATATCACACTTTTGCATAAAACCAGCAGAAATGACCCATTTGCTGACACTTCAGACAGACTGGGATACACCTGAAAAATACTTCAGGTTCACTCCTGAATGGCAAACAAACTGTTCATCAGGGGTGGGAAACAAGGGCCTGTCTTGTCTCACACATTCAGGTCCTCACAAGTTACAGACTCACACCTGAGCAACACCTCAGTTAAACCATCCAAAACACCATTCCTGACACTGAAAAATAAAGCTGAATAATTCCCTAATGTATAACGTGATGTAAAGCCAAGGATTTCTCCCTGGAACACTCCAGTTTCTCCACGCTGAGAGGAGGATGGGGGCACAGACTCCCATACCTGGGCACAGCATTCCTTCCTGCCTGACAAAGCCCAGTGCTGAGGAGTTCTCCCATATTTGTCATGGACTCTCAGATCCCCTCCTTCATCCAGGAGCTTGCTGAGGACCCACTGGTTTCCTGAGAAAGCAGCAGCATGGACTGGGGTGCTGCCGTCGTGACAGCGGCTGTGGGACAGCAGAGCAGGGAGGGGTGTGTCAGTGGGTTTTACATGGACTATTTGTTTCAATTTTAAAAAAAAATAACTGTTTTATACTTAACTGATTCGCATTCGAGCCGTAATCCAGCAGCACATCCACCACCTTACCCAGACCCAGCAGTGCAGCAGTGAAGAGACAAGTCTGGCCCATGGAATTTACAGCATCCACAAAAACACCTGGAAGGGAACAGGAGATTCTGAGGTGGTGCCTGTTCCCCCCCTCAGCCTGAATAAAAGATGTCAGTCCATTACTGATGCTGACTGTGATATTCCCTCTGAGGCACTGCAGACATGAAAATAAAGGCACAGAAACTCATCAAAGAGCAAAGGAGTTTCCTTGTGCTACATGTGTCCTGCACTGCTTGTCCACAATGATTTTAATAAGGATGTGGAAGTACCAGGTGCTGTGGAAATAAGTAGTGAGTGCTTATACGTACTGTATGACTTATATATCTGTATCTATTTATATGTACTGTATAACTTATATATCCATATCTATTTATAGGTACTGTATAACTTATATATCTAAATCTATCTAGCCATTTATCTCTCTATAGATATGTACCTATCTATATATATGTACCTATCTCTATCTATCTATCTATCTATAGATTTATATATCCATCTATATTGATCTCTCTATACCTATCTACATATCTATATCACTTTAGATATCTATATATGTATCTATATACCTGTATCTCTGTGTATGCACATATCTGTATATCCATGTATCTATGTATCTATAGATGTAAGTGCAGGTGGATGAACACAGATAACGCTGGGGGACAGCATTAATAAATAACTAAATTATTCTTAAGTACCAAATTGGAGCTCCCATAATCATTTTGTTTTTTCACGCAATTTTTATTTCAAATTACAGAATCCCAACCACCACGGAGGCGACGACCCTGACATAGTAGGAAACCGACTGTGTGACCACAGCAGTGAAGGAACGAATCTGTTTTTTGAACCAGACTA
>VYZS01082830.1:0-14254 GCA_013400695.1 Neodrepanis coruscans | reverse complement strand
GCACACTATGGACTGGCAGGGAGGTCTTCGGCCCCCCTCCTATTTATGTAATTTATTTGAATCTTCTCGGGACAGTTTCGCAAATTGTCGGGTCGGAAATACGCCACTGACGTGCAGGTTAAAAGCATGGTTCAAACTGGTTTTGGACTGGTGTGACAGGATGTTTAGATCTGTTTTTTCTATCCGTGTGTTAATTCTTGCAACATCAGCACTGTTACTTGTTTGCCCTGAAAATGTTTTTAGTTGTCTTTTTAACAATTTTTTTTTTTTACTTCAGGTAAATANACCCGAACTACAAGTACCGGCCGCGGCGGCGGAAGCAGGTGAAGCGCCTGAAGCGGGTGGAGAGCGGCTTCCTGCAGCACGGCCTGGCGGAGACGGCGGGGCCCGGGCTGGGCAGCGAGGTGGCCGGCGGCGGCGGCGGCAGCGTCGGCGGCAGGATGTGCGTGGAGGGGCTGGGACTGCCCTACGCCGAGCAGGGCTACGCGGCGGGCGCGGGCCACTACCGGGACTGTCCGCCGCTGGGCGCCGCGTTCGACGGCTACAGCCTGCCGACGCCGGACCCGTCGCCGCTGGACGGGGCGGAGAGCGAGGCGCCGTTCTTCGCGGCGGGGCTGCAGGAGGAGTGCGCGCTGGTGCCCTACGGCTACGCCCCACACCCGGCGGCCNTGTGTTAATTCTTGCAACATCAGCACTGTTACTTGTTTGCCCTGAAAATGTTTTTAGTTGTCTTTTTAACAATTTTTTTTTTTTACTTCAGGTAAATAAACTCATGTACAGCTGTTTCTCTCATTATTCTCAAGTTAAATCTATCATGCCCTAAGGCGAAGTATAGCCCGTGCGGATAGGATTTGATTCTTTCACCTTGATAATGACTCTAAAACAGGTCCCCATGGACCAAAGGTGATTGTTCCCGGTTTTGACTGTATTTCCATTACATAGCTGAATGACTATATCGCTGCTGCTCTCACTTCTGGAGTACAGAAAATGTGACTGTACTTGTGGGGCTTTTATGTCGTCCCCCTCTGGTTTCTGAGTGCCAGTTGAATTTGCTTTAATGCATTGGGGAAAAACTTCAGTGTTTACAGC
Organism: Neodrepanis coruscans; assembly: GCA_013400695.1. Lineage (NCBI taxonomy): Eukaryota > Metazoa > Chordata > Aves > Passeriformes > Philepittidae > Neodrepanis > Neodrepanis coruscans. Next base: position 13,165 of record VYZS01082830.1, on the reverse strand, counting down.
AAAAGAAGCTAGATAAGTTTGAGATACTACTCTTCAAGTGGACCTAGAAATCCATGGGATTTAGATAGATCTAGATGTGAAGGTGATTTTGGTATAGCCAGTGATTTCTGTTTGAACAAAATGATTCGTAAATAGGATTGGAGCTGTATTTATGAATTATAATACTTTTTGCCCCCTAACTTCAAGTCTGTCCATGCTGTTTAGTGTTGTGTGGTTCAGTCTCAGGTTTATACTGGTGAGGAGAAAAGCATTTGTGCTGCAGTTTTTTCTCGGTCTCATTTTACTGCCAATATCAATGGGGCATTCAAAGCAGTTTTCTTTTAGCATGTTCAGCTGTACTGGTCTGTGACATTTCTGACAGTACAAGAGTACAACTGCATCTTTTCTCGTAACGCTATTGGGTAAGCACAAAGCTATCAACACTTTGTCTCTTCCATCTGGAAGATGCTGGCCAGAGTATAAGAGTAGAAAAGAGTAGAGAATTTCCAATACTTTTAATTTGCAAGTAACAGTTCAAAAGTGATATCATCATACACTTACCCGAAAATATTTGTTACTATTTTGTATTAATTATTAGACTACTAACTTGTGGGTGGAGAAATCCTCCAGTCCTTTCATTTGTGCAGTTCATGCTTGATTTTATCGAAGTTGTATGACTGATGGCTTTCTAAGTACATTATATACACAGAGCCAACCTTTTTTCGAACAAATCTAGTTGAAACATGCTTGATCAGATAGTAGTTTATTAATTGAGAAAATTTAATTTCATTTAGGTTTCAAGAAACTCTGTTGATGTCCACTGCCTTCAGTGACACTTGTTAACAGCATGTAAGTGTAATACTGAAAAATTTAACTGAAATTGTTACCTCAGCAGTGTAACATCTTTCCCTTCAACTTGACAATGAGATAAGTGAAGGACACTGTTTGTGATTCTGGGGGGTTGGGTGCAAGGTGGGAAATATGACTGCATATATATCAGTGTTTTAAAAAAACCCAGACATTTGGATATGGAAAGCAATATTGAACATATTATAATTATAGGCTTGTGCCTCCTAGATGACTGTTATTGGGAATGATCATTGTGGTAATCCTTCACTTGTGGACAGTGTAGGCAGGGCTCTTGCTCACACCATGGCAGAAATGTTCTAATAAAACCCTCAGAATAACAGCAAAGACAAACTAGGTACTTTACACTGAATAGATGTTTAGGTGTTTTGAAATAATATTTTGTTTGTATTGCTTTTTTTCCTATGTTGATTCACTAACTACGTATCTCCTAAGACTCTTTTTTTCCGCCCCCCCCCACAATACAGTAGTATAGCCTCAGCACCTAGCTGATTTATGGTATAAAATTTAAACAAAAATCCTCCAGTAAAAGAAGTAGGGAGAAGGGAAAAAAGCTTAATTTAAGAAATCTCAAGGTAAGATTAAACAAATTCCAGAATTAAGGTTACTAATGCAGCTCTAATTAATCTCTAGTGAATAATATTATATCAATATTAATTATAAATTAATATACATATTTTCTGTGGGACTCCAGTTAATCCATGTCTTACACAAAAATAATACAAGAAGGTTGAAACCGAAGTGCTACCTAATTAAATTGCAGCTCAAGTGCTCTACTTGCAGTGCTTTTTCCTTCCCAAGTAGACTTTCCCTTGCCTACAAACTGTGATTATGAGAGCTCAGTGCTTCTCTACTTCATCCCAAGCTGGCTGGTAAAATTGATAGCATTGCACCAATCTCTCCAATCTGAAAGGAAATCTGTTATTGCATGGAACTTTAGTTTTTACAGGATACATATCTTCAAAGAATCATTAAATTGCCTTAACCTTGCAGTAACAATTTTCCTGCCTCATTTGATCTCCACTCTTGTTGATCCCTTACACATTAGTTGTTCACCTTCTAATACTGACTTTTACCTAAACTTTGTCCATCATCTGCATGAAATGAAGCAGCAACTGAGAAATCCCTTATCAAAGAGCAGCATCAATCCTCCTCGACCATGTGAGCCTGTGTTTTAACCTGCTGCAAGGTGAAGGATCAAATATTATCGGTGGGTTTTTTGAGACAGTGTTGCAGGACAACAGAATCATGCTGAGGCTGTGTAACTGGCTCAATTCCGATTTTGGGAATGACAGCTGTTACTTTGCCTCTGTTACCTGTATCTTCCCTTTTGCTATAGTCTGCTACTGTGCTCTGCCCAGTTTGTGTTCCTTTTGTTGTTCGAGTAAGCCTTTCCCCTTGGCTGTAGTGGGCTAACCACTCCCATCTGGTTTGTCTTTTCGCTTTCTTTTGTCTGCCTCTAATCTGTTCCTTTCCTAGATGGCTTGGGTTTGTTTTGTGTGTGGTTTTTTTTAACACCTATTTCTTTCCTGTTCATGGCTGACCTCTCTCTTTACCTTTACCTGTTCCCCCCAGTATTTCCTGATTCTGTTTCAGTTCCAGCTGTGCCCTCTTTCATATGTCCTTGTAACCCCTCTTCTTTCTCCTCCTCCTCCTAGTTCCTGCTGTTAAGCCTATGAGGGTATCTTCATCTTTGAGTTGTTTCTCCTGCCTTCCTAGTTCATGTCTCGTGTTTCAGTTCTCCCCATGGTGTTTAGAATTTATAGCTTCTATTTTTGAGTTTCAACTGTAGACCTTGGGCAGCTTTTCATGGAGGAAAATGGTAATTGTATTTCTGAGGGAATACCTATCCCAGGCTAAATATTATAACTACAGCAAAACGTCCTAAGATGGATTTTAATGTGATTGAAAAAACATTTTCTCTGCCTTTATTTTCAGAAATATCTGACGAGTTTTAGCTGAAACTTCTGTATTATAGTGGAGTCAGCTGCCTGGGATGAAAAATTTGTGATCCAAATAAGTTGCCAAAGCTTTAGAAAGCTGACCTCATGTTCTTGAAATGGAAAGTCTGAGATGACTTTAGGTGCAGGCATCTGTACTGTGTTCAAAATCATCTAGGTATAACACTCAAGTGCATTTGGGCACTAATTTAGGAATGGGAACATCGTTTAACTGATGTATTGATTGAAGCTTAAACCAAGGGGTTTTTTGTTGTTTTTGTTTTTTTTTTTAAAGCTATGCAGAGATGTTCTAGTCTTTTGTATACTCAAAGGCCACAGTGAGCATTTTCTGTTAAGTGGAATGTGGTTAACAGCTTCTATTATGTGCACTGGCAACCAAGGTGGTTTGTGTGGTTGCCTAGCTCCTTGGTGGGTGGCTGGGGCTTGCCTGTGCAGTGCCTACTTTGACACTGATGTCGAAGTGTGGGTGGTGCAGACTGAGGTGTTCCTCCCTCTGATTCATTGTTTTCCTGAGCTGCTGTGTGAGGAGTTTATGAGCTGGTAAGTAGTGTAACAGTCAACCTCTGGTAGGTTTTCATCTATCCTAATCCACTCTGGTTATCAGAGCATGTTTCTGGAACTCTTAAAGGTACTGTGTTTTCTCCTGTCATGATAAATCGAGGGTCATCATATGGCCAAGGCTACCAGTTTGGTAAACTGGAAATCAGGGAGTGGAGGCTCTTAAATATTTTAATCATATGTATAAAATAACTTTATTAGATTTTATTACTAATTCAGTTCCTCACAACTGTTCTACAAAGACTGCTTTGATTAGTTTCCTATTAATACAGTGACAGCAATAAAATTCTCTTTGCCAATATTATTAAAACTATTGATTTACTTGCTGAAATTTAGTCTTTCTTAAATGAATATGGATTTACAAACAAGGATTATATTAAGTATTTTAGCAATCAATACATTTAAGGCTGTATGTTTAATGATTAATATATTAATATAAATTGATTTTATATTCTTGTTACAGATTGCCGTGTGAAATGGAGAAGGCTAGGATAGTTAGTGGAGGAGAATAACTATGGCAGCATAGTCCTAAATAATGTCTAATTTATACGTCTTGTCAAGTAAATTATGAATAAGCACTTTGTCTTACTCAAATGATTCAAAATGTATGTAATTAAGTAGGCAGGGGATTTCTCACCGAATGTCTTACTTTTCTGGTAGTATATTGTAGAACACTTTTGTATATTTTGTATTCTTTGATATTCATTGGCATTCTAAGGTGTCTGTTTTGGATATACATATAAGCTATATTCATGATTTATCTCTACAAATTGGAATTGCTACAGCTCTTAGAATATTAATGACGTAAGTTTTGAACTTCTGAGGCCATGGTATGTGTCACCTGACAAAGATAAAACTGAAACACTAATCATGTCATGAGATTCTTTTTACTGGAGGACTCAAAATGAAGAGCTTGAGGAAAAACACAGAACACTTCAAAGCATGTGTAGAAATGCCATTTGAGATATCAGTTAATATCTGAAACTTGATGCAGTCTCCAGGAACTTCACAATTAAATAACTTACAATTTTGGTTCCAGCTGTTTTCATACTCTTTCAGAACACTTATTTTAGGAATGTTTTTCACCTATAGTGGGACAATAACAATCAAAGTTTTAGCTCCTGAGGCTACTTTGTTTTGGCTGTGTCCTCTTCTTATTAAATAATTCTCTTCTATATTATAGCTCTATTGTGATACAAATTAATTCCAGGTATCTGACACTGAAAAATGCTGAAGTAAGGTTTGAGAAACAAAGTTCTTTATCAAAATAATTTTTTACCATGTAGTTGTTTAAAGCAGGATTCCACTATCTGTTACATTTAAATAAGCAATTCAGAGGAAATAGATTTCCAGACTTTTCCTTATCAGATAGAAAATTCTATGGAATAATCCATGAAATGAGTTACCAGGGGAATATTGTTATTGTTCCCATTGAGGGTGACTGCTCCGTTTACCCACAGAGAATATATTTAGGTACCAGCAAGTCTTGGGTTCTTTCCAAGGCATTGTGGAATTACTTTATGGTGTCTGATTTACTTTAAAGCTTCTTGTTATTGCCATTTAGAAACAAATTTTATCCTGCACATATCCTGTTTAAAACAAAAATTTGTCCCCTGTTGAACAAAGATAAAGAATATTAGAATATGTTTTTGTGGTTAAAGGTTGCGTTCAGATTGACTGGAAAGGTGAACCAATATTTGTAAATTGATGGACCTGAATTGTATGATACAATACAAACTGATTTCAAATGCACTGGTTAGTATTACGAGGGAACAGTTAAGGAAGAGTCAGGTTCTATAGTCTGAATTTTTGTTTTATGCTTTTATTATTTTAATGAAAAGATCACTTTTACAAGTTACTGTGAGCTAGACCATGTAAGTTTCCTTGATTATGTACATATTCTTTCTACATGTCAATGTATGGTAATTTTGCTTGTGCAAAATCAACAGTGAAGAAAACGGGTGGTTTCCATGAGCAAGTGAAGCAGATTTGGCATCAGAATGCAATCTATATGAATTTTTCATACCTTTGAAAGTGTAATATTGCAAAAGTACTTGCTGGTATTGATATGATTGATATCAATATCACTTGATTCAGTGTCCTGGGCTTGCTCTAAAAAGAATGGGCTTAATTCACCACTGATTTGGACTTACAGGTTAAACCTATAAAGAGGTATTTAATGCATGGAAAACTTGCTAGAATTTGTCAAGATACAAGTGGTCTTGCTTGTATTCTTAGGCAGAATTATCTCAGTTATTTCACTACAAATATTCTTGGAGAGCAGAATAAGAAGGCCATGTAAAAAACTCAGGGAAAAAAAATGTATTTTGCTGTTCCTGAATAGTTAAGAGTCATGTCTTGGGGAATAACCCACTGTTTTGTACTTACTCTTTTATAGTCTGGAAATCCCCATAGGAGATAGGGGAAAAATAACAAGGCTGTCATTTTGTTGCCATAAATTTAAATGCCTGAAAAAGATCATCTCCTTCAACCATTTCTTAACATCTTGCAAGGAGTCTCAGAGAGACGGGTTTGTTTCTTCCATGAGATGAGTGATTTCCAATTACAGTACCTAAAGCATGCCTTACTAACTTCCCAGCAAGTGTAGCATCACCTATACTCTGAATTATTAGTGTCAGGGAGAGAGCTACTTCAGATAGACTTGCTGTACTGAGTGGGTTGGCATATTTAAGTAATTATTGTTGTCTGTTCTGTAGTCACTTATAGTCTGTTCTGGTTGGAAGAAGCAGAAAACTAGGCTTTGTCTTTCAAAACTTACAAAAAAACCCCTAATTCAGATGTATCTAATCTCAGGACAGACAATTTTTTAAAACAGCCTGTCACTCATTGAAACACTTTCTAAAGAAATTTGAGAGCCTTGACAAGATGGCAAATAAAAGGTCTAAATAAAAATTTTCTTCAAGGAGATCAAACTCAGAGTACCTCTTCTAAAAGAAGAAAACACTTAGTTTGAAAAATCTTGTAATGGCTTTACCCTGAATGACAAATCTGAGGTTGTTATTCCATCACTTTTCATGGTGACATAACCAGTAACACTGATCCAAGTTAAATTACTATGTTTTGGCTTCAGTCTAGTTTCTCTCAGACAGTCGTGTTCATGGAGCTGTAGCTGGAGTAACTTCTTTGCCTTGGGTTTGTATCACCACTAGGAGCTTTATGTGGCTCATGGTCGACATGAAAATGTGTAACAATTCAAGTGGCATCTGAGGGATAGCTTTTAGCTTATTGGTGTTGACTCAGTTGTCAGAGATGCAGCTAAATGCTGTTGAGGTCTATGCAGCACGTAACCTGGTTATAATATCAGCGTAGCAAGACATCAGTGCCTTGTAACTTTTCTAGAGTGAAAATGTCTGTTACTGATTTGGCTTTATATTTTGGTCATCTTAAACAAGTGGAGCAGAACTCAACTCATCTATTGTCTTTTTTCATAATGATAAAAATATCAAAGATGCCTAATTAAGCCTGAATGACTGTGTCCTAGTTCTCCATTGGACAGTGGCACTGGGCCCTGTCCCCTCTCCCGAAACTTCACCACAAGGCAACATGTTCCCACCAAAATGCTCATGGCTGCACTCGCCAGGAGAAGCGGCCACTGCTGCTGCCCTGCCAGTGTGTGGAGTCTCCCTTTGGTGCAGCAAGCGGATGTGGCGGCAGCCCCTCTTGTGGCAGTGCTGGGCATGGCAAGTCCTGCCACGGCTGGCTGGATGGGTGAGCCACGGCACGGAGTGGACCCGCAGCAGTGGGCGCGGCCCCTGGCTGCCCCACAGTGCTGGCAGAGCAGGGGTGGCAGCCCCTTCTCCCAGCGAGTGCAGCCACAAGCGTTTTGGCGGGAACGCTGTCCTGTTGCCTCATGATGAAATCTCAGAGAGGTGGTGGTGCCCAGTGCCGCTGTCCAATGGAGAGGTGGTGCACCCCGGAAGGGTGCCCTAAGAAAACCCGAGAAGGCAGCAGGGACAGAAGTTCTGTCTCTTTCGGCTCCCTTTGGTGCTGGCAGAGGCACGGCTCCCCCTTTTTGGCTCCCTTGAAATGCAGCAGAGTGCAGGCAGCAGGACAGCGTCACCGGAGCTTGGGCAGTGCCAGTAGGGAACCACCTGGAGGTGACAGAAGTCATGGTAGCTCTCCCTCTTGTGTCCCCTGGGGTTTCTTTTCACTTATTTTTTTCCAGCAACCCCAGAGTGGGACCAGTGCCGTCCACAGGCGAGCCTTCCTTCCTTCCCTGTGCTCCACAGCCCAGCAGCCGACTCGGAGCAATGTAGTTTGTTATTTTCTTTTGCGATTATTATTGTTGGGTTGTTGTTTGTATTACTGATTCATAGGTATAGTGATTTCCAGATTCTATAGCCCATAGTTAACAAACTGTTTTTTTGTTGTTGTCTTTCCATTGTCTCTTGTCCCTCAGTAGCGCCCCCTACTGTCCAAACTGGGACCAACTGCTTTCCTTCAGTAAACTTCATGCTGAGAATGTAGTTAGTTTAATGTGAACAGTCACACTGCCTGTGTTCAGGGGAAGTCTCGCGGGGAACATGACCACTAGATGGCTGAGAAAGTACAGATAACACTTGACAAAAATTTGTAGTAGCATACACTAAATTTCTAGAAATGAAAATTGATTTAGATTAGATTTTTGATTTATGATTTGATTTCTTTATGTAAAATAATCACAATGTGTTGTATGTAATCCATGTTTAGAAGAAGAGTATTTATAGATAATTCTCAAGTTTTAGCAGAATTTGAAAAATCTGATGTGACAGACACCTGGAACTTTTTTAGAGGTAAACTGTACATAAATATTCTTGTGTTCCTAACAACCTTAATGCTTCCACCAGTCAGGATGAGGTATCTAGACTGACTTGGAATACATAAAGTAAATATTGCTGTCAAAATATATGATCTGTGAATAGTTCGGGCAATACGGACTTAGTGCTGTAGAGAAGCCACCTACATCAATAACAGAACATGGCATGTTCAGGCTTGTTCTCTTGCCTGACAACCTTGACATAATTGTGCTATTTCCTCTATTTGTTTAACAGTCCCTGGCTACAAACACATCCTTGGGCACAATTTTTCATTTTACTGTTCCCAAACAGCCTTCATGTAATTTACTGTGCACGCAAGACTGGAGTATTGCAGAAATAACTACAGAAATCCTAAACTTCATTTAGCTGCCCTTCATCCTCCAGAATCAATTTGTTTGCTGTACTTAGTTTGTGTTTATGTCAATACCGTAGCTTTTTGCTTTACACTGCTATGAAATTTATTTTACTAGGACAAGTATTGGCTGCTTTTAGTCTCCTTTGGTGTGATCTGCTAATGGCAAGTGTGGCTGGAAATGCACATAAGATTAGAAATTTCCCTGAAGTGAAATATTATAAATTCATGGGATTCCTCCTGCAGTGTAATTTAGAGTATTCCCCACCTCTGCAACCTAGACACCAAGCAGTCTTCTCTTCCTTAGGGGAAGATTAGTTTCCTTCACTGGTATATTTCCTGTATTAGTCACTTTTCTATTCAATACCTTCATAACACGTTGTGAGTTGCACTTGGTAGTGACAAGTATCTTGCTCTTCATTTTGGTTTTCAACTACCATAACAAGTTTATTGCTCATCTCTGAAGCAGTGGTGCTGTCATTATTGACACTCTTTTTTGGGTCAGAGTCTGAAATGTGACGGGGATGATCCGTAATCATAATATATATGTTTAATGAAGTTGTTTTTAACATAGCAGATGTTTTTCTGTCAATGTGAATATTTTTGTGTTTTACTGGGGTTAGAGATCTGTAAGAAAAGCCAACAGACTTTTTTTTATGATCACCTGTCACATATAAAATTATTTTCCTGTTTCATAGAAGTTTAACAAACAGTCTTTATAGGCAAGTATGTATTTTGTTATGTACTAGCCTTTTCAGATGCTTTTTCATGCTATTTAGTTTTTTTTCATAATTTAGAGAATCTACTTCTGCTAGGGATAAAGTAATTATATCTCAAAAAATAGCAGAAATTTAAGCATTTTGTAGCTAAATGACAGTAAGATTGCCTTTAACTTTAAATTTACATTAGCATATCCCTGAGTTTTGGAAAAGTTTGTAATCATTCTGGTGTGCTGTGTTCTCATCTGCAGCCTGAGGAATATTCTCTCAAGGTTTATAATATACTTTCAGTTGATGGATTTTGTGACCCAAATACCTTGCACATAATGCTATACTTCTCTAAACTTGAGGGTCTGCCACCATTTGAGATGTCCTAGGAGTATTCAAGATGATAACACAAGGCTAGCAAATGTCACAATAGGACAGCACGTTGGCTGGAATATACAATTACTCATGCAGCATCCTTTTAGAGCTAAATTTATCATAGTGTTCTTAAGTTAAAACCTGGGAGTGAATCTCAGTGTCTGAGCTAGATAAAGCTCCATTTCTGATGTTGCCTCTTCAGCTGTCTCAACTGTTATGTGAAATTACTCCAGTTTACTTGGAAATACTCCAAGCTCCCTTTTGAGCCAAGTGATGAATAACAGTAAGTGCTGTGATGTCCCATATAAACAAACTACCTTAACTCGACTCTTCATACTTCCTAAATTAGAACTATAGCAATATCCAGGAATTACAGTTATTTTCCAGTATCTGTAACTTCCATGAGTTCTCATGACTTACTTTAAAGCAAGCGAAACTAACTGATTTCCAAAGTTTACCCCTGTTATCCTTGATAACAGGAAGGCAAACAGTATCAGTTTTAACTATGAGTGCCTCAGCTTGGAAAGTTCCTTTGTCAAACAAGTTTTCCCTCCTCTTACAGCAGAAGCAATGAGACCATCCTCTGAAGCATTACACTGTATTTATAGCCTCTTAAATACAAAGCACCGAGGAAGGACAACTAATGGAAAAAATACTGGCAGTCAAGAACAAAGGAGAAAAATGATTCAAGTGGAAAGGTAATTAGACAATTAGTTTTGTCTGTATTAGGCCTTTAAATCAGTAGTTTTATATTGCTAAGTGTAGTAAAATTTTCAAAAATGATAGTTATACAATATCCAATTTTATTAAAACTATGTTGGAACTGGTAGAAACCAATGATGGGAAAATCTAAAAATCTGAGGTAACTTAGAATAATCATGACATTCTATTTCACAACCCTAAATAGGATTTTCTGGAATGAGAAAGGACAGACATAGTATTTTTTTCAAGGAAAGCCTGACCTAGAGGGTCACAAATGATTTGGCCTAACGTTGATAATTAGAAAGCTATTAAACCGAACAATTATCCTTACAAGTAATGAGAAGATAGAGAAACTAAAAGGAAAGAAATCCACTTTTCAAGAACAAATTTTGTCAATTCGACATGAATTCCTGTTTCAGCAGACTAAGTTGTTGACAGTTTAAGGGAGGAGCAGCATATATAGCGTGATGATAGTAAAACTTTTAATATTGTTATATGTTACTTTTTCATAAATTGAGGAGGCATGACCCAGATTAAGTCACTCTTAGATATTAGTGCCTTCACCTATAAATAGAAAAATTCTTTCAGATGTAGTCCTTATATAGACCCATTTCTTTACTTTTTACTTGTAATGAGTTAAATGCATAAATATAGACTCTACGTAACAAAATTTCTGGATTTTTTTAACCTGGGAAGGGCTGCAGACATAAATGGTAAAATTAGAAGCTAAAATTATCCTGGTGATTTGAAGAAGAAGAAATTTAATTTAGGAAAGCACAAATAATAAAATGTACACAAATGTAAATAAAGGAATAACTGACTTTATGAATGCTGTTAGGAAAGAGAAGGGGTGAATCTTAAGGCAGCAGTGACATGTAAACCAAGCCACTTATCCAACAGAATACTCTGTTAGGAATGGTTCAGTGAGAACAGTTTGAGTAGTTGCTGTTCCATAGTGGGAAATTACTGCACCTCAGCTGAGACATAATAACTGACTCCAGTTACATTCCCAGTCCCCTGCAGTGTAAAATAAAATACGTTAACTTAATCTCTTTCTCTTTTCATCACACTCCTAATGATCTGAGTCAACAAAGCTGCTGTGCAAGAAAGCAGAGGTCATCTTGGCAAACATGAAGAACATGTGCGACACCCAAGAGTTAATTATTTCAGTGTAAGGAGTAACTATGAGACCTCAGGTGAGTACTGCATCTATATTTGCACACCACACTTGAAGAAAGATAGAGATGAGATAAGGGTGGGGACAGAGGCTTGAAAATATGATTTGTGAGTAGGGGGTAAGGACTCAATTTCTGCTTACAAATGAAAGGACGGTTATCAGCTGTTCTCTTTGATCACAAGGCAAAATTATTTATCTCAGTTTATTTCCCCCTAACATAAATAAAGTACCATTGGTGTCTTCAATGCAAATGGAATTGTGCTAGATGTAAGCAATTCCTTTCACAATATAAGATATGGTAAGCGTGATCAGTTAATATTTCAGAGCTTATCATGACATGCATTTTGGTATTTTTCAACAAAGCAGTATGAAGTTTTCAAAATGTGCTAACAGGATATGACAGTAGGACTGTTGCCTTGTTTCTGGAATTGGATCCCAGCAGTGAGGGAACAGTGTGCAATGGATTGTACCTAGTTCAGTTCTTCTTCACAACTACTTAATACCACATGGAATTCCTATCTGTTTGCTCCTCAGGGCATTCCTCTCGTCCAGCTGTACAGTAATTGACTGCTTCACCTCCCTTTTCTATTCCTCCTCTAAATTAATCCCAGATACTCAGCCCTCTAAACATTTTCTCCATTTAATCCATCAGTAACTTCACATACTCTTTCCCATCCTGAGAACATCTGGACAAGAGCAGGCACCTACTCTTGGCAGTGGTAGAGAATGTACTGTGTTGTTCAAGAGATGATGTGTAATTTTATGGAAATTAGTTTATTAAATAGTTCACATAGTATTTCACAGGGAGTGCCATATGCTGCTGAATAACCATCATCAGTTCCTGCAACATACGCTCTGTATGACTCCATTTTATAATTTGCATGAATATTTTTATATTTTCATTAACATGAAGAGTCATGCATACAAGGCCACATCTTGTCCTTAGAGCATAGCTGAACTCACTTATTTCTGTAATGTACAGTCAGAAAGTTAGCCATCTACTGCAAATTTAAAGTGATTTTTTTTTTCTAAACCAAAGATCAGACTCTGAATTTATATTTGATCTTGTACAGTGTGGGGAATTGTCAGAACAAAATTGGCTTGCATTTTATATTTTTACTCATACAGCATGACTAATTGTTTTGAGATTATCATCTGCATTGTGGAAGAGGGCAACCAGCAGACAGACCCATACTAGGTACTACATAATTAAGTACACTATAAAAGCCCCCCCAACTCAGAGAGATTGCAATAAAGAGACTAGCCATAACAGGTGACAGGAAAAGCCTGTAGACAAATGTCAGAGGTTTAATGAAAGGAGAATAATACTCAATTCACACCTACTTAAGAGAAGTTATGATATGTGGAAGCGCTTAGGGAGCAAAAGTATCACAACAGTACAGTTTTCTGTGTGCACTAGAGGGGAAAGAAGTATGTTTGTATAAACATGGTATAAAAATATATAAAAATCACCTTTCTTTTTTTTTTTTTCACTGCAGTTTATCTGGAAAACTTATTGGATAATTATTTTTCACAATTCAGTGCCTATTAAATTGAGTACTTGGTACCTCTTCTAATTGTCAGTGTCTTGTTGAGAGTTCCTTAACAGCAAAGTGCTAACTCTTGAACAGAGAAGGACATGTCCTTATAATCTTAGAATCATTTAGGTT
>VYZS01082828.1:4735-20643 GCA_013400695.1 Neodrepanis coruscans | reverse complement strand
GGACAACTCTCTTTCAACTTAAAGCCATTACCCTTTTTCTATTCCTTCTTAGACCAAAACAATGCCTTTTTTATTCTTTATTGGACCAAAAGAATGTCTTTTTTTAAAGGGCACTAAGTAAATGGTTTGCCTAAAATAATCCACACTCAAATCACTATTATTAAGAAGGCTGAATTTAAACTGGCTTCCTGATCACGACACGACAAACGTTTAAATACCAAGTACATATACCATCAGTCCAGGTCCATCCTGGGGATCACTTCCTTCATTTAATATTACAACTATAATCATAATTGCACATTCTGCTCTACAGGATGCTTTGTGAGTGGAACAATTTGGGGCCACAAATACAAGTTGTGCAAAGCTACAGGTCAGTGTAGAAGAAAGGTGCCACTAACAAACAGAAAGTGGCATTCCAAGGAGATCATGCACATCAGTATGGACTTGGTATGGTGGAACTGGGGAGTTGTACCCTCCCTTCATCTCCTTACTCACATTATTTATAAGAAATCTATGAGAGCTTTACAGTCATTGTGGCAGGGAGGGAAATAAAGCAACTAGACAACAGAGAGGGATTTGCAGACAGCATTAAGCAGTTGAGGGTTGGTGGAGTTCAAAGACACATGACCTGTTTCAGAGGCAGCTCCCATTCCTAAACCGTTGCCATTGAGACTGCAAAAGGCAGAAAGTCAGTGCCACACTAGGCAAAAAGGCAGTGCTGTGGAAGGGAGCATCTGAAGACACTGAGAGAAGAAGGTAAAGGCATTGATGTGGTGGCTCCACATCATATTGGAAAAAGAAGACAGCTTTGATCATAACACACAGTATCTGGAGAGATGAGATTTGACAATACCAAAGTAAAAAACAGTGCAGATGTGAAAGGAGAGAAAGGCATATAGAATTTTAGCAATGGAAAAGAAGACATCGGCATGTACAGCACAGAACAAAGACAGATTGGGCAAAGACTGCAGAACTGACATGCTATTCCTATCTATTTCTGCATCAATATTTTCTTCTACACTATAGTAATCAGCTAATTCTTAATCTTCTCTGCTTATTAACTTTTCATCTAATTACATGATACAAAACTTGAAAGTAACACCTAGGCATTACAGATTTGTTTATTCAAGGTTCCCTACAGCAAGCTGTAAAGAAATTATTCTAAAAATTTGAAGTGAAATGTTGATTATGAAATCCTTGGGAAATAAAATCATGACTTAAGGGGAAAAAATCCATTTCAGGGAAGATCTTAAGATCTGGCAGCCACCTGATCTGTTAAAATCTGACTAAAATTCAATAAAGTTTTCATGAAATGAGTGCACCTGTTCTGGAGCAGCTGAATGCTCACAGGAAACCTTGAAAAACATTCCATTTCAAAGTTCTGTCAGGTGGCTTATATTTTACTTTTCTTCTACCTTGACATTGATACAAAAAGCAACCTCTTTGCTTCTCAAAAGTTCATCTGTCTCTTCTGATGATGATTATCCAGATGAAGTCATACTTCTCATGACAATAGTCTTTTTACTAGAACTACATTTTACACTGTAAACAACAGGGAATTAGTCACAGATGCTGATCAACTCTTAAGAAGCAAAGTGTTTTCATTCAGATACTCCCCTGTGACGAAACCATGACAATAAAAGATCCAACACAATTGGCATACAGAACTACAGTGACAAAAGAAAAATATTTTGTGCCTTTTTCTTGGAGGCATCCATTTTCCATACTGTACATCATACATGGTTCAGAAATAGACTGGAACATTTTGAAAAGAATACATTAAAAATTATATGGAAGTACTTTCCATGGACAAATCAACTTGCTAAAGTCTGCTTTTGATACAGTGCTTCAACATTTTAAATACATGAGAAATAAGTAATAAAAGAAAATAAATAGCAAAATATTATTTTTCAGATAAAAACATCCATCATTTGCACAAAACCGGACAAATATTGCAATCTGTTCCATCAAAATGTGTTTTTAGAACATTTGCCTTTATAAGGCAGAGAATGAGAAAATGAGAAATGAGAAAACAACTGGACATATCCCCCTTAGGAGGGCAACCTTTGGTGGTAAACCACTACCATCTTGGCATCCCTCCTTGTCCAAGCAATATTTGAGGATGTTGTCCCTTCTCACCGTGCAGGCCACCACTCCATTGTCAATCCTTTTCCATAATATCTCAGTCTTACCCCACTTCAGAAACTAAGTGCAAAGCAAGTCTTTCACATACCAAAACAGACACAGGCTGTAAACACATCCTGGTCCTCATTGCACACAAGTATCTACTGCTTCCCTGGCAAAATAGCAGAGCAGTCTTCTAAACAATGCACTTCCTCTACTCCAGCCATGAGTATATGACTTCCTCAACATCTCCTTCCCCTCCCCAAGCTGACTACCACAGACTTTCTCCTCACAACCATCCTAATTCCAGGGCTCTCTCCTACTGTTGGGGTGATTTGTAACCCATCAAAATGTCACTCCCGATCACCTCTCTTCTCATCTAGATCACTCTGAAGGAAATTTTTCTTCTGAAATGCATTATCCACATCAATAAAGGTCACATGGTCAGGCTAAAGCTGATCAAGCAAAAGGCGAAAAGTTTTGTACTTGGCAGAGAAGTAGATGCTCTTCTTCCCTAGTTGAGGCAATAAAAATAAGCTCTGCTGAAGTTAAATCTGTAAATGTGCTTTGAAATTTTGATAAGTACTTTCATAGCAAATTTTATAAATTGATCTCGTTTTCTAAAGCACTGTAGACTGTTGAGTTTGTTGCTGTTGAGCAAAAAGAGTTAAGTGTGGCTGCATTACAGAGCCCTCATTATATATTGACAATGATGTTTTGACTTCAGTGCTCTCTTCATCCTGTGGAAAAATACTGAGTTGTCTGCCTGCCTGTTCTGTGCTAAAAGTACTTCTGAAGTTTGCAAATACAAAGGGTCTAAACCCACTCCAAGTAAAATCAGCACTGACTTCCACAGACACAAAAGAAGTCTTTTTAAAAAGACCATATTAGAAGATATTAAACAAAACTGCTTTCTGAAAAAAATCTGATCTACATTCCTGAAAGCTATCCAGTTATTCTACAATCGAAATCTGTTTAACAACAGGAGTAAGCACTATCTCATCTTATAAAATAGCTCCTCTGTTCATTTTTTTAAGTGCAGAGATGGGTACCAAGTTGTATCTCGGATGATAAATGATAAAGTGAATCTGGATTTTGACCAACAGGATGCACTTGTTTTCCAACTACAGGCCTCTTTTGAACACACTGGCTCATCTGAACAGGTAGATGTGGCCCATTAGAAGCTAAACATAGACCAGTAATTTCATGTATGACATGAAATATGAAGATCATTTCACCACTGCGGATGAGTGGTACCATTAGCACGCTGATTGAATTATCCCATATTTGTATCTTTTATTAAATAGTTCCTAATTCAGCCTGATACAGAGATCTCTTCCCTCAGTGAATATATTGCAAAATACTCACCTCCTGCCACATGCCCTGCTGATCCAAATGAAGTCAGGGATTTCCACACTCCCAATTCACCACAGCTACTGGATGACACACAACAGCTAGCTTTCTTGACTTGAAGTCATGTCCATGATGCAAAGATTCCTGCCCATCCAAGGGGTACTGCAATGCTGGACCTTCTCATCCCTTTATGTGAGAAGCCTGAGAGGCTTCAAATCTGGCACATTACCCAGCAGAAAGGACTTATTGACAACATTTTAAAGTTCTGTACAGGAAAGAACGAAATCTGTTTCTCTTGTAAATGTGGTAATAAACAGCTTTTGCAAAGTATCTCCAGGATGACTGGTAAAAGATGGAAATTAGCTTCCATAACCCCTGGCTCATTTTGTAACTGACTTGACTTTATTACTACCCTCTCTTTTTATAGTAGAAAAATCTCACTCTGCATTTTTAGTTATCACACTATCACCACTAGCAACACAAGCATATTTATTCATTTCTTAAGAGCTGCTGTGGGGTAGCCATGGGAGGGATTTGTAAGCACACTGCTACTGGTTTCCCTGATCAAAATTATTATAACAGAAATCAATTGTTCCTCTTACAAAAGAAGTCTCAGAAGACAAAATAATGCAAGATCTAAAAATGCATCCTAGTTAGCTTATCTGTCTCTGTATCTTTGATAGATGACAGGGAAACTGAAAATTCCATTTAAAGAAAGAAGAAACCTATTCTAGTCATCCACAGGCGGTTGCGTTTTTAACCTGTCCACCTCACAGGAATGAGGACACCTCTGCAAGATTCTTTAACTTGTCCTGATAGGATGGCAGACAACTCAAAAAAACTGAAATTGCACTGTGCTAATAGACTGAGCACAAGGAGGCTTTATAATTAAGTTTTTCACCCATTTTTGCTACATCAAAGTCCCCTTCAGTTTCTGGATAGTTGGAGCTTGGGAATGACAAGACAACTTGTGAAAGATTCTAGGAGGGGTCAGGGGCAACAAGATGGAGTGAGGTGGAGCTTCTTGAGTAAGGAGAAAGGGTGGACTTGAGGATCATCTTAGCTGAATTAAATCATATCAGCAGCATGTACTCATAGTTGCTGTCAGCTCCACTGAGAAAATACAGAAGATAAACCCTAATTACCTTTTATCAGGTTATACTGCAAGGTTGGGAGGTGGCATTAGAATGATTGGAGGCTTCTCAGAGCACCACAACCCAGTGATAAAGTAGAACATTGTAAATGCAGTAAGCAGAATAGTTCTCTCATCTGAGTGTAATGAATTCACTAATCATGTTGCTGTAATTTTCTTTCAAGATACTGGTAGAATAAGTGGGTACCTGGGGAGTCAGCACTGCTTGTGGAATCGAGAACTTCTGCTGTTTGTTTATTGGTATGCGGGGGAAAGTGTTTTTCTTGGATGTATTTATATGCTGGCTTTAAATACTTATGTTTATTGGAGGACTGTAAATACTGCTATAAATAGTAAATTGTCATTAGGTCATCTTGTTGATGTATTCCAGATTAAAATTAATGTCCTTCAGATGGGTGCTATTAAATTATCCTACCACCACCTGACAGGTATTCTCTAATCAAAAATGTATTGTCTTCGCTACTTAGATCAACTTCTGTGCCTTCTGGATGGAAAGATAAATCTATAAGTAGTCCAAGCATTTTCAGATGTGCGGAGTTGTGCAGACCAGAAACAAGCAGGAAATTACTTGTCCCCCTTAATTATTACTAGGATTTGTATTTGAGCAGGACTTTTACTAGGTGGTGAAACTTTGTACTTTGTACCTTTTCTTTGCATACATAAAATTTAAATTGCCAGCTTTGATGCTGCAGCAGAACAAGTCATGCCAATTTTGTAGGCCTTATGGAGGTTAACAACCCCTAACAATTGTGTTCATAAAATGGCTAAATTCCCTCCAATGCCCAAATAACTGGCTGCTTAAGAACACCAGGATTTTTCAGGACTGGTTAAACAGGAAATCAGAGCTACAGACACTGCATTTATAGTTTACCACAGTGAAAAGTGAATTCGTTAGAAAAATAGTAGCTGGCCATAAGTTAATTTTTAACTTCTTTTAGGTGAGCTTTTGATATTTCTTTGTATTAGAAATGTTGCTGAAGTGCACTTTCTTTGCAACCTGTTGTGCATGTCATGGGGTCTACGAGTTTGTACAGAATAAAGGACTGTTTCTATTTCCATTTCTATTTATGTAACGATAGTTTTTTGCTTTGGTATTTTAGACTTACTGACCAGGTAATGCCAAAGAACAATTATATTTTATAACATGAGGCATTCCTTCATCTATAGTAAGCAAATAAATATTCTGATTTATTTTCACTAGAATTATCTGACCTAGGCATGTCAGATAGGAGTATTTTAGTATAGGACACTCTTCAGACAGAAGAAACAAGCACTTGAACAATGAGTTAGTTGACAGATGGGAATTTTAGACAAGATTATCAGATCTTATCCCAGGAGGTTGAAATTATTACATAAAGAGTAGTCAGAATACAGATCAGTTCTCTAAAGAAAAAGGAGTTACAAGGCTGAAATGTAAACAGAGGATCCATACAGGCAGTATAACCAGTCATCCATCCTTTAAAACAGACGAGACATACCACTCCAGAACCAAATTCATAAGATCATCTCAAAAGTGTTCTTTGGTCAAACAACTTTTTTCCCAAAGAACACATGAAAAAAAGAGAAATTTCATAATTTTTTGAGCTGACACCAAGCTTTTCACAGGATTCGTGCACAAATGAATCTCTGACCATACTGGAAAATAAGTATTTTAATTTTTTAATATATGTATACTTACACACACATCCCTACAACTCTGGACAGTCCAAGTGTGTGCATGCACATGAATAAAGCAGATTGATGAATAATTTTTACCAATCAGGTGTGTGAAGGATATCAACCCATGCTCAATACAAAATGCTGATTTGCTAAACAACATTCCTGCCAATTTATTTTTACTCATATAAAAGTAGTTATATTACTGAAACTTTTTTTTTCATGTACTTTATTATGATCTATTCCATTACTAAGTTTTGCCTGATGCAGCCCATCAAACTTTGCTGTGGTGCATCAATGGTAACTCCTACCACTAAGCTAATTCTGTTGTGTTGTCATTTTGTAAGTGTTATTAATAATAAAAAAACATGGAGACAACTGGTGGTTTATAAAACACCAGAAACTGATCTTCAAAAAATTTGAAAATAAAGTTCCTCTGCACCATTCCCAAAATGTGAGCAAGTAAAGAAAATAATTAATATTGGAAGTAATGAACATTTAAAATGGTTCTTTTCAACTCAAATGAAAATGAGACATATGGCATGAATACTGCACAAGATAATCCTATATTACCTAGACAACACAGGTAGCCCTGGGATAAAAACACTGAGAAGTTTGGATTAAGGTAGCCCTCTTAAGGCATGCAGTAGGATTTCATGTCAGGATTTCTGAAGTGATATCAGTGGCATACATTTACTATACAGAAGGGATTTTGCAAACTGTGGCAGCCAAGCTTTTCCCCAGCAGTGTCCCAGCACTGTCCAGATTGCTGGCCTTCTCTTTCACTACATTTTTAGAATCTAGCAAAGAGAAAAGACAAGCTGCTGGTGATATATTTGGAAATCCCTTTGACTGAAAGCATGAAGTTTTCCCCTTTCTTACTCCCTATTCAGATAGTTGGTAACAGGGAAATAGCTGTCTCATTTCTTGGAGGTCCCTTAGAAACCAGTCCAGCATGAAACAAAAGTGAATGGCCCCATTATGCTAAAGGAGTATAATTTTAAAAATACCGGGGATGCTTTTCTTAGCCAGTAATTGCAAATTCAATTTTAGTACACTGAATGTCAACAGGCTTCGAGGAGCAAGCATATTGCAAGCTGGAGTTTGCCAGGTTCAAGACAATCACAAGTGCTCTTTATTTCTCTGGTCACTCAATAATATTAGACTTCATTAAAGAGGAAAGATTGCATTGCAGAAACTGAGCCCCAGAGATAGCATCCATTTATAAACAGAAAAACTAACCTTGCAATGTACCACATCAGAGCAAAGACTGCCACCAAATACAGAAAACCTGGTATTCTTATTTAATATGGCCTTTGTACTGTACTATTTACAGTATATCAAACACAGAGAGACAGAGTAAATTGGTAGTCAAAAGAAAAATTGTAAAATTAGATTAGGTAATAATACTATGATTATAGGATCTAATCCACAGATCCTAAAAGAATTTGGATTGAAGGAACCTTAAAGATCATCTAGTTCCAATGCCCCTGCCATAAACAGTGATACCTTTCACCAGACTATGTTGCTCAAAGACTCGTCCAACCTGGCCTTGAACACTTCCATGGATGGGGCATCCACAACCTCTCTAGGTAACTTGGTTCAGTGCCTCAGCATCCTGAAAGTAAAAAATTTCTTCCTAATATCTAATCCAAATCTACCCTCTTTCAGTTTAGAGACATTCCCCACTTTCCTGTCACTATATGCTCTTGGGAAAAGTCTGTCTCCAGCTCCCATGTAGGCCTCTTTGAGACACTGGAAGGTGCTATAAGGTCTCCCCCAACTCTTTTGTTCTCCAGGCTGAACAACCCCAACTCTCTCAACCTATCTTCATAGGAAAGGTGCTTCAGCCCTCTGAGCATCTTCATGGCCCTCATCTGGACTCAATACAGTAGGTCCATGTTCCTCTTATGTTGTGGGCTCCAGAGCTGGATGCCTTTATCTTACCTCTAAAAGAATAATATTAACTTTATTTCAGTTTTGCATAGGATTGGAACTTTCACCTTAGCGTCTCAGGAAACTTTTTATGACACTCCATCCCATAGCTGTTGAAATGCTGCTACAAACCCCACTGGTATCAAGCACACCAGCACTCTCTGGTATAACTAAAATAAATGAGTAAATAAAGCTCATAACCTTGTGCAGCACCCAAGTTATGATGCCACCTTCACTGCTTGCAACAGAGACATATGCTCGCCCCACAAGAGACATATAATACAGTCAGAGATCTCATGTTTCTAAACATGTATATTAATTAATGTGTAAAGCCTCAGAATGTGTAAAGCTACTCAGAACCCATTTCCCCTCTTTGCTTTCTTTAATTCCAGACACGTAGCAGCATTTCATGCCTTTTTCTTTAAATGACAAACTTGTCAACAATATATAAAGAAATTATGGGTCCACTGATTTTAATGAAAGCAAAACCATGCACCTGAAATGGAAAAAAAGATCCAGACTAAAGATGATTAACTATTCATATTTGTCTCTGCCTTTTGAATAGCCATCCTCTCTCCCATGAGATCAGGGATCAACCACTACTTAGATATTTCATCCTCGCCTTTGGTATTAAAACCTTCCCTGTAAAGCACTGTCTTAGTAATGTTCTTTCTATTCTAAGGAAGAAAAATAACAATGAAATTAATGATTAGACATGTTATATATGGCATTCTGTGATGGCAAAGGGTGAGGTAGTAAAAAAGCTGTATTATATTTATATTACTATTTATGCTTACTTTTTTTTCCCGAAGAATAAGATGTTTTCTCTTTTACATTCTGAATGTGTTTTGTGGCAATCATTATTCATGGAATGAAGCATTTTAATGACTTTAAAATTAATTTAGTAGTCTCAGCCTAGCTCTCAGTGAACACGTGTTCACATCAAAAAAAAAAAAAAAAAGGCAGTACGCTAATTGGCAGTCTCATTGGCATTCACAGCACAGAAGCCAAGAACTCCATAGACTTTAAAGCCAGAAGTGACCATTGTGATCATCTAGCCTGACAGGTCATGGGACTTCCCTGAATAAATTATTGCTTCTAATCTCAATAGCTGAGATAGACCTCATGGATTTTGTTTTTTAATAAAACATCCACTGTCAATTTTCAAGTTTCCAGTAATGGAAAATCCGCTATAATTCTCATTTAGTTATTCTAGGAGATGATTGTGCTCACTATTAAAAAAATAAAACACCACAGCAAATTTTAATTTTTGTCTGAATTTTTGTACCATAAGGTTTAAATTTTGTTACCATCTTACACCTTTGTTGCTAAAGTGACGTGTCCTACTCACAAATTATTAGGGTGATATGAATGTCAGACTAAAGGATGCTTTGTTTTTAATATTGTAATCTAGTTGCTGGGTCTTTTGTCCAGGAACTTGGAAATCAGTATTCAATCTGTTCCTAAATCTCAACAATATAGAATCTCACATTACCCATTTCTAACAAGAATGTCCCAGTTTCACTGATGGAAACTGACACTGAACTCAGGAATACCGCTTACTCTTATTTTCAAAGCTGGGTTATTACATTGGTCAAGAACTTGGTTTCTGAGGGCAAAGAGAGGACACTAAGAAGTCTGGGAATTAGCTTGAAGTGCAAGGCCCTTAGTTCAGAGTCAGTATGTTATACTACAATATATAGCATATTTATTATGTAATATTAAACATAATAGTTGAATAGTGAAATAATATAAATAAGAGATTAAAACTTGAGACACATCCTTCTGCCCCCCTCCTGCCTTTTCCCTGCAAAATGGCACGTGGGGGGTTTTTTTCCAATTTAGTTTTCAAGCTTGTTTATCATTTCACCCCTATATTTCCCTTGCCAAAACTATTTTCTGGATTTTACCTTACAGATCTGGCAGCCCAACATATTCCATTGACAATTATTTTTTCCTTACATTTTTGATGCCAGATTGTTAGTTATTCAAAAGTAGAACATGACCAGCTAACTGCTGTCACTACAGTATCAGAAAAGAACTCCATCTTTTCAAGGAATATAATTAGGGGTAGGTAGACATTGTGTATGCCAACAGAATAACTTTTTTTCCAACCAATTGAGGTAATAATGATTAATCCTAATTAAAAGCTTGACGTTTTAATGAAAATATGAAGTCTCTTTTGAAAGATCTCTGCTTTGATTCACATTAAGGTCACAGTGGCAGCACAGTTCTTAAGAGACCACCAGCAGAAGTCAGGCTGTTGAACACTCCAGGAGCCCTCAAGAGCACCAAGGTATGAAGCTTATAATAGGAAGGCATAGCAGTGGGTCAAGGTCCCTCAGTGAATAAATGGTGCATTTGTGCTTTAATTAAAGCATTATCATTTCTTTCTATTTTGGTTATTAGAGTTTTACGTGTACCTACAATACATTAGGGTAGAAACCCTGACCTCTGATGCTGTTTAGACACAGCTTAGTCTAAGTAGACTAGACAGCATTTTAGTCTATTTGCTCAAGTGAAATTTGGGAGATTTTCTTCTATGTCTTTTGTTCGATTGGTTTTGGGGTTGTGGGGGTTATTTGGTTATTTGGTCTGGTTTAGAAGGTTTGGTGGGGGGGGTGTTGGTTTTTTTGTTTGTTTGTTTTTGTTAGGGTTTTTTATTGGTTTTGTTAGGGTTTTTGTTTTGTTTTGTTTTATGCATAAGTTTCTCTTCCCTAACAGTTCAAAGAGAAGAAAACGCACACTGGACAACTGGTTACTAGCATACACATTTCCTTAGTGTTAAGAAACTCTTTTTAATAGGTGCTTTAATTACTTAATAGCCTGGAATAAAGTTATAACCTTTTGGTTGCTGTTATGTTTACTGACAACTAAAATGTACAGCTCTTGCAGAGTGGCTCTCTCTCCAGAAAATGAAACTTCTGCCTCTTCTGGTACCAAACACCCACTTAATTATATTATCCTTCATTTTTATGGTGATCCCATTGCAACACCTAACAGGGAGTAGATATTGTACAGTAATAGCGGGTGGCTAGGACAGATTCTTGATCAAGTCATTTATTGAGTTACACACACTGAGGATGCAGCTGGACAGTAAAAACTAATGCTTCCACTAGGTGATGAAATTCTGCTCTGTAGTCTTTCAATGCAGAGTTTATCCAAGTAAAGATTAAAAGAAAAAAACAGCAGCGTAGTAGATTATATGCACTGAGATGTTTCTACCCTGATATTTTTATTCATAACGATATTATCTCTCTTATTATCCTCATGACACTTTATGACCAGTTAGTTGGGCCAGCTACAAATCTATCAGTTGTCCCAATTATGTGAAATCTTCAGTACAACAGATATTAAGCGGAGCCATTCAAAGCTCCTGCTAAGTTATTACGAACTCAACACAGGCCTTACTGGGGTATCTATAAATGCTAAACTTTTAAAGTCAAGTCCCTCTTTAGCAAGAGAGCTATAAAACAGGATTTCATAAGGAATATGTCTCTCTATCAAGGCCTCTGCAAAGCACAGCAGGGAGTTGGTAAGCTGGGCTGGCAATGTGGCTGGGGGTGAGGAGCTGGCAGCACCCTTTTACAGAGAGTAGCGGTGAGCACAGCAGGGCTGTACCAATCTGCAGGTCCAAGGATGTTCCAGGCTCCAGGGACAGCAGCCCTGTGTCACTGCCAAGCCTGCTATCATCCCACACCTGGCATATGGACTGCCCACTAAGGAGCACCCCTGAGCCTCACCGACACAGCGTGGCATGAGGATGTTCTTTGGGGTCCAACAGCAATTTCAGAAGGCCTATGGGACTGTCTATTTTAATTACAAACTTAAGCCTGAAAGACCACTGAAGCCAAGGGATAATCCTGGATCAAAGCCAGGAAAGACAAACTGGAGCAGCCCCACTAAAGACAATCAACACAATCAGCTTGTAATTATTTTAGAATAACATGGCTCAGCAAACAGAGGTGGATTTGAGTTCAGGGACTCATGTGTTCAGCCTCTAGTTAGTAGCTATGCAAAAGACCTTTTCTGTCCCTGCTGTCCACCTCTGGATTTTTTCTCCCTCACCAGCCAAGGTAGCATTTCCATGTTCCAATGAGCTTTACTGCCAGATAAAACCTCAATTATCCTGATCTCAGATGGAAAAAGAAAGGTAATCCACTCTGAAATAACTGGAGAAGAACCCTCAAAAATTATGGGGATGAAGAAAACAAGAGAAGAAGGAAAGGACATTACATTTTAGGATCAAATGGGAGACAGTAATAAAGAGAAATAAACTCATAAGAGAGCAGCTGATTCTTCCTACCAAAACATTTTGATTTTGGTATCCCTGGCTTCATTTTTAAACATTTGAAAGGAAACTTTGTAAATACTTTAGATTAATACAAGTTAGGATGAGTTGTTCCACGGGTTAAAGGCATTTCCTTTGCCTTGCTTATTCTTGGTTCAAGACAGCTAGAAAAAAATTTATGTGCATTTGGTACCTTCATTCAGTTACACATTCACACACACACACACACAAAGGATCATCACTCCCAAAAGCTTCTAAATAAACACTGCACAGCCTTCTGGAAAACCCACCCCGTTAGACAGCGAAAGACACACAGCAGGGTTTCTTTTAACAGACTTAGGACAAGCATTCAGATGTGACCTCTGAATTTCATCTAGGCAGCAGTTTACATAAACACTTTAAGGGCCAGTTAACTGACCATATGAAGCAACAAAGTCCAATTCCATAACTTCTGCAGGACATGATAATATATGGAAGTCTAACCACAATTGCCAGAATCTTGCTTTGAGAGACATATGGCAATCTAGCCCAATTGCATTGTAACTGCCAGAAAAACTGTGTTTCTGCTTTAAGCTCAGTTTCTGCTTCATCATTGCCTTTGTCCCCATGTAGTCATTTACACCTGTGCAAAGAGAATGGAAAACCCTAAGTGAGAATGAGAACAATTTATCATTCTTTTCTACAGCGACAGCAAAGCAGGGGAAGCAGGCACTGACTTTATCAGGTTCAAAAAAGATGGAAAATTCGAACAAATACATATGTACTATTCATTTTCAAAGGAAATTAAACACAAAATTGTAGCCTAATACAACATTTTCATTCTGAATGTACCTTCAATCAGGAAATATATAACTATGATACCCACTACGATAGCCACTGCATGGTTGCATTTTGGACGTACATAAATACTGTGGACTCCATTGAAGTCCAATAAAGTTATGGAGAAAAAAAACTGGCTTAAATAGCAAGAAAATGTCTTCATTTGAATTCACATATTTATGCACATATACACTGTACATATACATTCCTCACTAAAGTTAGGACAAAATACTAATTAAAAGGAACAGTGTTTGAATTACACTATCAAAAACAGTTAAAAAATAGAGCAACAATATCAGAAAGCAATGTCTCATAGATAAATTCTCACGTATTATTTCGTATTAATTCAATTGTTACAGCAAGTTTTATTTTCTTACTCTTTCATGACAACCAGGCTGATCTTAAGTTTAATTATATCCTTGAATACAGTGATACAGAACCTTGGCTCTAAAACGATAATATAAACAATAAGAGTTATCAGAACTTTGAAATCTCATACATTATTTCATGAAAACAAAAATCATATTTATGTGAACAGATAAGAATATTTCAAGTGGGGATATTTCATAGTAAGTATGTGGATCTCTGCTTAAAAACAAAAAAAAATGGGATTTTACAAGCTGCTAGGAAAATTCACAGCAGACCTACAGACTTTCATAGATGTTCATCTATATTATGTACTGGATAACTTGAAAAGAAGCATTAAAACAATAGCTTAATGCAACTATTTAGTTCAGGTATTTAATGTGCCTAGATTCATTAGCAGTTTTAAGTAAATTTTGACTTTCCATGGAGCATTTTCTACACATCAGAGAATGTAAAATAACAGACCTTGATTATTTTATTTTCTGTTAAAGACATAATATTATATGAGGACCAAAAAGAATGGCAGTAATACCACAGGATTTATATCTGCCTCCCAGCTTTCTTTAAAAACAAAAGGAAAAACAATAGCCTTCCACAAAACACTTTTTATAGATAACAGCCAATTATTTCTAATTAATTTAAATTGTCATCTCCCAGGGAGAAACATGTTTGGTAGAATTTAGTGTAAACTATCAGCTCAACAGCTTAAATAAAATAAAAATTTTACTAGCATATAAATTTCTGTATTTGTACATTATTTTGTTATGCAGATTTTAAAATGTTGTTGTCTTGTTCTGTCAAATATTGTGCATGAGTAATAAAAAGTTAGGGGTTTAAATAAGGAATAAATCTACTAAGGAAATAAGACTACTAAGCAGCTCTTAAACAATGAAAATTTATCTTGGAAGTTTTCACTTATATGTCTTTAAAGAGTGTTCAAACTGAGCAAATACTGACAAGAGAAGATGTTTATTTTATATTCATGCTATAGAAATTATTCTGCTCCAGTTTTCAACAATGGAGTTTATTTCATATTAAATACATAGCCCACTTACTGATTTGATCAACAGTGCTAGGAAATGTGCTATTGAGAAATAAAACCAATATCCTCTCTGTCTCTGCATTAAGAGTTTCGTTAGATTCCCCTTAATTTTACTTTTGTAACAGAACAGTTTCCTCAAAACTTCTAGCAGAGATAGACCATGATAGCTGATCCTAAGGATATAAAGCTAGAAAGCCAGCAGATTTGCCCTTCCAGAAGACAAGGGAGAGAAGAGGAGAAGGTGACAGCCTGACATCTTAAAATTGCTGGAAGGGCATAGAGATGTATATATATACAGCATTTCTGTCTAAGAGAGTGGTAAGCCCTGTTAGAAGGATGAGGGATGGGCAGCCAGGGAAGAAACCCTGGCTTCAGTCAACCCGATACGATTTTTTCCAAAGCTGAACCTGTAAGTCGTGGGGCTGGCTAGCCTTGTGTGGCCATGTGCCCAAAGAAAGGCTAACAGGACTACACATACGGAACTCTCTCCAAGTCAGCTATACATTGCAATAAGTTAGAGTAGGTATGAATTATTTAGGAACATATCATCAGCATAAAAAATGGTAATGGAGCAGGATTGAAGGGAAGTTACAAGGAGACAGAGCATGATGAATTTATTGGAAACTGCAGGCTCCATCAGAAGCTATAGTGGAAATAAAGAAGGACTCATAAAATTGAGCTTTAACTAGCATTTTCATATCATTTTCAATCTTTTGAAATCAAAATTTTACAATTACAATTTCAATTATGACTGAACAATTATGATTGTTCAACTACATTTAAAGCATACACAGGAGGAAACAACCATGTAACATTGATTAGACTCTTAGTATTCTCGTAATGTGAAATCCCAAAAGTGAATGCTCTTCTGGACAGTTACTAAAACTGAAGAATTCTTTCTTGTAAATACAGAACGTAAGATACAGAAAATAAGATTGTAATCAATCTTATTCCTAAAGTATGTTGAAAGTGTCTAAATTAGGTGTTTTCTAGATTACCATAAAGACAAATCTAAAGAACAAAAGAGCAACTACTGAAGAAAACACTTCCAATATCGAATTGTACACACAATCTTTGTATATATTTGATCTCACAATTCTTCTATGAAGTAAGGACACATAATCCAGTTTTACAGATCTCTGCAGTGCAGGGAAAATGATGCAAGATAC
>VYZS01082827.1:0-28563 GCA_013400695.1 Neodrepanis coruscans | reverse complement strand
TGCACCTCAGCTACTTCAGGGCATCAAAATGCAGGGGTAGCTCAAAAGAAGAGTGAAAAGTCTCCATACCATTCATATTACATATGAAGCAAATGCTATTATGAAAACTTCATTAATATGTAAATTACAACATTTTGATTAGCACTTGCAGACCCCTTTTGTTAAGAAAAAAGACGGAAGGAGCTAACCAGATTGCAATAATTTACATAATAACTCAGTGGTGGCAATGCCACCAAGAGAACCTAAAGAAGGCTGTTATGACTTTTTTTTTTAAACAGCTTAACAGGGTATTAAAACCAATTGTAAAAAAGGAATGACAAATTTTTCTTCAAACTGACAAATTGTTTCATGAAGTAGTGGGATATGTTAAAGATAGGCTGGAGCATATTTTAAAATAACAGAATACATATTTGTTCAACAAAGGCATACAAAATTTTTCTGTCATTATACAGTGGGCTGAAGCCAAATGAAGAGTAGCTTTTGGAATTTGTTTCTCTACAGTGATTTTCCAATATGCTAGATCCTATTCTTTTGGTAAGCAATGAAGATTTCTCTACTGACTTCGATTGCCTCAGGATTTATTCTGTGCTCTTGGTTTTCAAGCTGGAATATATCAGTAGGACGTGCAAATCTCTCAGTCAGGCGATCAAATCAGAGCATCGTAATTGTACAATATGGTATTTAAATGTCTAAATTTAAAAACAGTTATGCCCCTTTCTGACAACATCTTATAAGTGAGTTTTATAAGTTTACTAGGCTTTGACTTTCTTGAGCAATATAAGAAAGCTAATACATTATGGTTTTTCTTAATTCTTATACTTCAAATATTCAGAGCAATGAGTTACTAATAATAAGTCTTTAAGTATCAGCATTTTACTTCTTCTATAACTGGTCATTTGAAAGATGTTTCTGTATTTGAAAAACTGTAAAGGGAGCTCAACAGCAGTTGTGTTGGCTTGGCTTTTTGGGTCACTGACTGTCAAGAGACAGTGGAGCACCTACAGCTAGCTTACAGCAGCATGGCTTTTTTAGTGGTAACCCAGAAGATGGTGAGTAACAGAAGAAAGAGAGAAAATCGTGGGGATTCTGAGGACTTTCATATACTTGCCAAAGTTCAGAGACCTCAGGACAAAACAGGAGAAAGAAAAGAAAAGAAGATATTTGAAAAGCAAAGTTCAACATCTCTGCTTGGTGCTACTTGAAAGTATACTACAGGCATCATACTAGATTTATCAGAAAAAAGAACTGTGATCTTTTAAAATTAGTGAGCTAGGTGGCATATTTTGTTTGNCCACAAAATATTATTCATTACTTATTTGTGCTCAGCAGTCTCAACAGGAAAATGTGCCTTTAGCATTTTGCAGAATGAATGCAACAACAATGTTCAAGGGAATGTGAGTAAATAATCATTCACAGGCACAAGTGATGCTACGTTTAAGATTCAAATATTGTAGTGTGTCATTCTGATGTCAAAGACATGTAGAAATATATATATTTCACTTAGATATNATATGCTAGATCCTATTCTTTTGGTAAGCAATGAAGATTTCTCTACTGACTTCGATTGCCTCAGGATTTATTCTGTGCTCTTGGTTTTCAAGCTGGAATATATCAGTAGGACGTGCAAATCTCTCAGTCAGGCGATCAAATCAGAGCATCGTAATTGTACAATATGGTATTTAAATGTCTAAATTTAAAAACAGTTATGCCCCTTTCTGACAACATCTTATAAGTGAGTTTTATAAGTTTACTAGGCTTTGACTTTCTTGAGCAATATAAGAAAGCTAATACATTATGGTTTTTCTTAATTCTTATACTTCAAATATTCAGAGCAATGAGTTACTAATAATAAGTCTTTAAGTATCAGCATTTTACTTCTTCTATAACTGGTCATTTGAAAGATGTTTCTGTATTTGAAAAACTGTAAAGGGAGCTCAACAGCAGTTGTGTTGGCTTGGCTTTTTGGGTCACTGACTGTCAAGAGACAGTGGAGCACCTACAGCTAGCTTACAGCAGCATGGCTTTTTTAGTGGTAACCCAGAAGATGGTGAGTAACAGAAGAAAGAGAGAAAATCGTGGGGATTCTGAGGACTTTCATATACTTGCCAAAGTTCAGAGACCTCAGGACAAAACAGGAGAAAGAAAAGAAAAGAAGATATTTGAAAAGCAAAGTTCAACATCTCTGCTTGGTGCTACTTGAAAGTATACTACAGGCATCATACTAGATTTATCAGAAAAAAGAACTGTGATCTTTTAAAATTAGTGAGCTAGGTGGCATATTTTGTTTGTTACAGTTACATAGGGATTTTTTTGCCCAAACTGACTTCTATAGAAATGGTTTCATTATGATGTAACTAAAGCAAATACTGGTCTAAGAGTTAAGAATAACAATACAGCTTTTTGCATTAAAAGGATATTCCGTTACATTGGGGAAAGAGTTTCTATGGAGCAGTGTGCCTACAGGGAACTTCAGAATAGGAACGGGTGAACGTGCAGAGATTTTTTTATTTGGCTTTGTTAAATCTTTAAAACATTTACAGAGATTTTTAATGTTTTTAGAACCCATTGTAAAATAGCATGAAACTTTTGTCAAACTTTGTAAAGGTATTCAGGATACAGTTAAAAAAAATACTCATAATAACTGGTCATGCTTATAGGAGGGTCTGGACTTTCAGCCTTACTCCACTGAATTCAGTAACCTTACTCTGAGTGTCTGGTATTGCAGGCATCTGCAGGAAGGAGTCTATCACAGAAGTATTACCTTAGCTCTAACTAAAGGCAAATTTTTTGAGTTCATAGGGTAAGACTCATTTGTAACAGATTAGTAAGTATTTGGCATATCAGATGGATGTGAGTCAGTATGTGTGAAGAAATTACCTCAAAAAATCCTAAATGGAATTACTCGGTTTTATTGACTATTTAAGACCAGTAAATTTTGTCCTGTCTGTGAGTCATGAGTGTTTGTGAAATACATTCCTAACCAGACTAGTGGAACATTTTCAATGGATAACACTGCTACCTTTTTGTTTTTAGATATGTTAACAAAAACATAACATTTTTAGGGCACATTGTTAGCCCTCTTAACAGTTATGAGCTGTTGTATAATAAACTGGTCTTTATAATTGGCATTTGATCAATTTATCTGTAGAAAAAGTAGCACCAAGTTCCCTACAGCACCTCCTTGAAAACAACAGTTCCTAAACAGAGGAACAGCTGAAGGCAAACTAGTGACACAGCATGCCTGGTACCTTCTCCTTCTAGATGGGAGGTGACCAGACCTTTTAACTGTCTGGCCCAGGTTCTCTGGTTTGCCTGAACTGTGCTTTGTGCAGGCTCAGAGGGGAAAAATTGACATTTCCGTTATCTTTCTGCTCGTTCTTTCAGGCAAGTTAAATCTTTGCCATAAAACGTTTATCCTCGAGCTTGTCTGTTTTATGACCAGCAACCCATAGCTGCTGGGGCCATTCCAATATAAAGAGACAAGGAACTCCAACACACAGGAGACCAAACAACATCTCCTTTTCAGCTGCATTCATGTTGGCAAAGTGGATGTTTTAGGAGCTACTCCGCTACTCTATATGCAAAGGCGTAAGGCTCTAATGAGGGACTGGGATGAATCAGACTTGCTAATCAGGTCTTGCTGTCCACATTGCCAGAGCTGTTGCTTCATGATAGCATAAACAGTTCCCCCAGCCGTTATGTGTGTGTAACAGAAGTGGTTGGGATTGTGTTTATATTTTCTTTGTAATAGGGCTAGAACTGTCTAAAAGAGAACTGAAGATTGTCCTACCTTTCCATTTGTTTAGTTCATGGAGTTAGTTGGCTGTGTGCAAACTTGATTCCTTTCAAGGGAAACTAAGCTGGAAGTTCTCCTTCTGGTATACGCCAAATATACTCCAATCTATATAAAGGACACAGGAGTGCGGCACAATAACTGACTCACAGCAGCACAAGGGCATCCTTTGTGTGCAAAGCATACATGTGCCACTTGAAGATATACAGACCAATGAGAGCTCCTGCAATGTTCAGAACAGCTCCTTAATGGTGTGCTAAGAGACAGAAGACATATGCTCATTCATGTCTGAAGTCATCCGCCCTTTTTGTTCAAGATCCTCTTCCTTCTTTAAATTCTTCATCTTTATTTCTTCTCCTTTTTGTATTCTATCACTGTTTTAAACAATTGTAGCTTCTTTCTGCCTGCTCACCATGAGCAGGAAATGACAACAAACCTCCCTTTTTTCTCACAGAAATTTCAGAAACACACTCCAGTGACACTGACATCAGCCTTAAAGGACCAAAACTTTGTCTGATAGCAGAATAACATTTGATTGTTAACAATACAAGCAAATCCTCTAACCTTATGACAGCAATCACATACACAATGACCAACAAAGTGATACATTACATTCAAGAAGATGAAGTTCCTTTTATTGAAGACATGGCACAACTGTGTCTTGACTACAAACACTTCATACAAATGGTCAGTGGAGAAAACCCAGCTGGGCCAGTCAGTCTTTTGGGTGTTCCCACTGTGGCTCTTGGGTTCACATTCTCTGGGATACCCAGTGAAGCAGCAAGTTTTCTGGGGCTGAATCATGTCCCTATTCATGAGCCCCACAGAAGATGTCAATTGTCCTGCTTTTGGACGATATTAGGTTTTATCAATGGACAAGAGATGGATAGGGAAGGCAGCAATTTTTTAAAGGGTAGATATATGGGGGAAAAAATGGGGGTAATTGCCCAATTATGACCAGCCTGGATTCCCTCTGACAGACACACACACACACACACACACACCCCCCACGTGCTGTAACCTGAGGAGGGCCGGGGAAAGGGAATATATGTTNTAACCTGGCTACTCCTCCCAGCCAAAATGTAGGCATAGGAGAAGGAGTTATTTTTTTCCTTTGTCTTCCCCTGTGGTTTTTAACCCAAACCATTACATCAACAAAGGAGTATCTGGAGAATCCCCAGATCATGGCCTACATTTAGACCCCCTCTACTTCAGATTTCATCTGGGGCAAAAGCACTAATTTTGTATTCAAGTTCATAGAGGGTGTGTAAGAGAGAGCAGATGGGGTGAAAAGGAATAACTAAGACCTTTTCTGGAGTTAGGATGTCAGTTACAAAGTTTCAGCAAGGTGATATTACTCTCCCAGTATGATTGTGAAGGCTGTCATAACTTTACTTGCTTGAAGACCTCTCGGAGCACTGCTGAGCTGCTGTCTGTTAGAGACCAGGGTGATGTGGCCTCATAAAGCTGTGTGCTGCCTTGAACACAAGTTTGAGCTTTCAGGATCTCTCTAGTGAAGGAGCATTAGCAATGTAATATCACAGCTAAGGACCTTTCTCTGGTCGTCCACAGCTGAAAGGGCTCAGATCAAGATAACATTGCAGTCCTACCTCTCTGGTTCATTGACCCAGCCCAGAGCCCTGGGTTAGCTAGTGATGAAGTGGTTGCTGTGATAGTTGTTGTTTAATGTGTCTTATTCTTCTCTCCTGTAGGAGGATCCCTGTCTACTCTCTTACAGTTTTGTCCCAGAGTAGCATAAACAAAGTTTGCATCTACCTTCACAAAGGCTTTGTTTGGATATTGCATGAACTCAGAATAAGAAAGGAGGCTGGGAAAAAGGCACCAGAAATGAGCAGGAAGACAAAGAAAACCTGTGACTGAAAGTGACACTTTTTGGATGATCATGAGGGCAGCAGTGATGTGCTTCAGTCTTCAGCATGAAATATATGAGAAGACCATACAGGGCTTCCTCTCTTGCCTATATAGGGACCTACATCAAACAAAGTCAAGATTTTCGTATTACTTTATTTGGAACATCCTGTATGGCTGGATTTGTAGCCCATAGGAACAGCCTAATTTGGTTTGAAGTAAATCGCAAACCATAATATGCTGCAAAAGTAAGGGTCTATTAATCTACCAGTCTATTAATCTACTCCTATTCCACCAAAATACTTGAACTTGAAATTAAATGACTTGTTTTCCAGTCCTTTGCTTTAGTGGTCTTTTAGGAAGACGTGGCTAGTCCCAGAGGATGACTCATGGAATGATGCCAGACTCACACCTATCCCATAGCTTTCTGTATCTTGCCCATAGGCTCCTCTAGACTACCTTATATTCTGTGGACAAAATTTGCCTGTGCCATGTTAATTTTCATGATGGACTTTCAAGTGTGATGCTTTTATTTTTTCAAATTTCAGTGGCACTGTTCTAAAATTCTCAGTAACAAGCTAAGCTGATACATCCTCCCCTAAGTGTCCATGAAGTTTTGCATTTATGAATGTCCCCTTTCCCCTCCCCAGTTCTGGGGTGTTCTGGAGCATGATCCTTATGACTCTGCATAGCATTCTCTGATCCTGAGATGTCTGAGCTAGTTTAAGAAATTTTAATAATTGATACTTCTTTGCAATGTGACAGAGATGACAGCCTTTTTAATTTGTGTTCTGATAGGGTGACACTTCAGGTTGTGCCTGTGGCAGGGCATGCCAAGAGAATGCACAAGGATATGAGACCTCTTAGCAGCATAGAACAGGTCTCTGCAGCAGTGCCTTGGCCCACCTAGCCATACCTGGGTTTTAGCTGGTGAGAAAAACTTCTGTTTTTCTCCAAAGGCATCCTGCAGGCATGTGGAAGGGCTGGTCACAGTGACAAGGTATTGAAATGAAACAAAAAGTAATCTGAATTGACAGTGGAAGTTCCACTAATTTCTACTAGCTGTGATCCAAGAGGACTTATTTGAGACATGCAGATGGGGCAAATGCAGTGAGAAAAAGAGTAAGTTAAATGTGTTTAGTCAGCTCATAATTTCTAATTTCACATACCTCTATCTATCTATCTATCTATCTATCTATCTATCTATCTATCTATCTATCTATCTATCTATCTATCTATCTATCTATCATTTTCACTAAGAAAATTCATTGTAATCTCAACAATCTCCTGAATATCCGTCAACTTTATTTTTTGTTATTGAAGCATTTTATTGTTTCTCTTTCCCCTCCTAACCCCACAGTACTGATACAGTAAGACAGATATAATGAGAGGGTCTTATATGCTTCTTTTTCAGTGTAGGAAATTAGCTTTAGTCCTCTATTTTTACTGTAGAACTTAAAAAAGCCTACCTATATTAATCGTAGTATTGTTCCATATATAAATATAGTGCTGATTATGCCATTACAATATTATTTTCGACGTCTCATGCAGCTGTTGTACCATTCAGTCTTTTTAAATAGAGAGCAGTGCTCATGTGAAAACAGATTGTGGTGAACAATACTCAAAAAACGCTAATGTGTGTGAAGCAACTTAAAGCAATAACTGTGGCCTTGGACATACAGGCAATCATTCACTCAGACTACAAAGCAATCATTTTGTCCAAGAAGAGAGAAAAATAGGTTGGAGCAACAATTTGTTCCTAAAAAATTGGAATCAGTTAATCAATTTGCAGTAACTATCTGATTTATTTGTGTAATAACATGACTGACAATTTACAGCCTTTTCCAAGGCTGTAAATTCCAAGATTCATAAATCTCAAAGCCATGATTTGCTGCAGCCATAAGCCATTTATTTTATAAAGATGACCTTTAATCTTTCTGATGATTGATTAATCAGTATATTATAAATAGAGTTGTGAGAGGTGAAGAAAGATTTGCTTGATAATGACCAATCTTCTGCTCCTAAAGAGCTCTGCAGGTCTGTCCAGCACACAGAAAGTTTCATTAAGGACAGTAGAGGAGTTAAAGTGGTAGGTGGTGTAGCACTAAGAAAACAATAGTACTTCTTAATATTTGTTCATTCAAAAAAGCCAAGATGATAAAAATAGTCCTCCAGTGTTAAAGAGTCCATCTGTTGTTTTACAGCACATCCTAAATAAGAGGGAGACGGGTGATTAACCGCTGGGCAGAAGAGAGAATAGGCTGTGGCTGTGATTTCAGAATCCTCTTAACCTTCCCCACTTTGGGGTGCTGAGTAGGTACTTCAGCCCATTTGGTAAACATTGTTTTCCGCTGTTCTACCTAAGAATTA
Organism: Neodrepanis coruscans; assembly: GCA_013400695.1. Taxonomy (NCBI): domain Eukaryota; kingdom Metazoa; phylum Chordata; class Aves; order Passeriformes; family Philepittidae; genus Neodrepanis; species Neodrepanis coruscans. The sequence continues at coordinate 20,531 of VYZS01082827.1, read as the reverse complement.
GAGAGAGAAGGGCTTCTGCTGCTTGTCTTTCTCTTCCACTTTTGCTCCCTAGCCAGGCACTTGGAAGAGTGAATAGTAGGTAAGTATTGCTTATCCTCCTGACTGTTTGGCTAAATCTGCAGGATTATTCCCCACTCTCTGGAGATACATTTTTGTGACGTGGCTTCAGCTGATGTAATTGCTGTTGATCTCTGAAAAGGGGCTCCCATCTCCCTCATATCCAGCTCTTCCCTGTCTGGCTCACACTCCTGCTGTTTCTCTTTAGCACGGTGTGACACTCAAGTGAACATGCAGCCACTGTTCCTAAAGGAAAGGGAAGTAAATACTTGGAGAGGTGGGAGATGGGTGTGGCGGGGAGAGCATTCAGTTGGCTCTGTTGCAGGTCAGAAACTATATCCACAGAGCCTCTAAAATGCTATTGCTGGATTCTTTCCTCCTTGGTTGCATCCCCCTTAACTCCTTTGTGCCTGTAGTAACACAGTCAGCTGTATCAGCATGTTTTTGTCCTAATACAGAGGAGAAGAAAGGAAGGAGCAAAAAGCTCTGGCGACGTGTGTGATTGTTTTACAGACTTAAGCTTTAATAAAAGGTGAAGATGGATGTTTTGTGTTATTTTGGTCAAAACTTAGCTGCTTACTTCCGAACTTTATATAGGTTTGTTCATAGAGCATGACTAAAATAAAGTAAAAATACCTCCTACTTGGTTTTTGCTTGATTTGTAGAGCTGCATATATGACTGTGACAGAAGTAATATAGTGGGGAACCAGGACCATAGCATATTAAAACACTATTCATGAGTGACAACTGAGGAAAACATGATGATGGTTGGGGACGTGGTCTGTGAAGTTATTCCAGGCCACTCTCCTATGCCTGGTTTGTAATTTATTTATCTTATGAGTCATATAAGTGATAATTCTTCCACCCTTTAGCACTGTCTATACATGTATAGTCTCTCAGAAACAGTGGTGTAGGAAGTCCTCCTAGAAAGGAGGAAGAAGGAGAGCAAGCTGATGAGCTGGGAAAGGGACAGTCAAAGTAAGGGCATATGCCCTGAGGAAAAGCTGGGCACGGAGGGGTAGTAAAACCCAAACCATGACCAGAACCATGTTTTCCTCTCAGAAAGCCAAGCAATCTGTTTAGACACCTGCAACAGCAGCAGTGAACCTGTAGGCTGCCAGTCTTATGCTTCTGCTTCTCAGATTTCAAATAAGCATATTGATTTTGATGGCACAATCTTCCCAGATTCTGCTGGCTTCACAGAGACTTATTTAGTAATATTTGAGTCTGGTGAATGGGTCTCTGCAGCTTTATGCAAACGAATCCTAGTGAGCAGTTCTACTTAGCGATTCACTGGAATGGGTGCTCTGTTAGAAGCTAATTGAAGTGACAATATCCTTCTTTGGCTCATAGTTTTCACAGGCACATCAAATGTGATTATTTTGCTACTATTTATTACCCATGGGAATCATAAATATCTCTCACAGGGTTTTGGATTAAGAAGGAATGCAAAACTTTGTTTAAAAGTCACAGATGGCTTCATTGTTGTGATTGGTCATATTGTTTTGTTTTTGTTTTTGTTTTTTTTTTTCCAAAAAATTCCTCTACAATAGTTGTATGCCAATTTGTAATCTACATGTACTAGAAGACTGAATTTGAGCTGAAAAAACCCTGAATTTCAAGGTTCAGGTTGATAAAGTTCAGTATCTGTAACCCAGAGATGCAAGTAGGAATGGCCTGAAATACAGTAATTTTTGCAACTCCACCTCCTCTCCAGCAGAGTATATGTTTCCAACATATAATTAACTCTAGATTTTTCCTCATTACGCCTTTATTTTTAGTGAAAAGAAATAATATTATTGTCAGTCCCATCAAACAGACACTGCCATAGGCTCAACAATGCCATGGAGCAAAGGATTAAGAGGCTAAACTATTGCTTTATTTTGGGTATTAGGAGGCGGAGGAAATTATCAAGTCATTGGGATTTTTTAATGCATATATTAAGTTGGCTGGCAGAACATTTTAACAGGAATGCCAAGCCAGCCAAAAGGCCTAGCCTATAACCTCTAATCTTATGGAGCTGAACTCTATTATTTGCCATTAAAATTAGATGTTACTGAGTTTGAACAGCTGTCTTCAGCAGACACATTTTTATTATTGAAGAAGTTTAGGTAAATGGAAACTGAGCCTGAAATTTTATTTTGTAGATTATGGGACTGCTGTGCTTTGTGGTTGAAGCTGGCATTTTAAATATGAGTTATAAAAGCTCTTAGAAACCACACACTAATTGATGTCTCAGCAGTTCTGCTGAATCACAACAAGAACACAGGCTGCCATGACAAAAAAATGGTTGCAATAACCAGTTACTCAACAAACTGGCTCATTTTCTGCACAATGACTGACACTAGTTAGTGGGTCCATGTTGTGCATTTCCATGGAAGTACTTTAATTAACTGTTCTGAGGAAGTAAGGAAGTGGATAAGAGGAAAATCTTCCCAGAGACCTTTAATAAAAACCGTCTGCATGATGGGATATGAAACATCGTTATGAATATGGCCCAGCACAGGTGTTTGAATAAAAGCAAGAGGCATTAGGACAATCTCTGTATTTGTGTTCCATTAAACTGAAAAAAAAAATCAGAAACCAAAGGAATCTTGTTTTGACAAAGCCATTTAAGCTAGGATATTGCATTAGCATGAAATTATCCCCTTCAGCTTGAAATGCCTAACATAAATCTGAATATCTCTTCTGCAGCATGTTGGTACAGTTCCTTGTGCCTCTAGCACTGGATTAGAGACCCTGGCTTTGAGAGTGCAGTGATATTCTTTTTCCAATTTAACAATACTATTCAAAGGCACTAGACAGTATAATGAACTTAATAATTTCAATAATATCCTTCTCTCCCTTAAGGTACAAGGGGAACAGAATCTTAGATATATGGATCATGTTTGCTTTATGAACTTTTTAAGAAAGAGTTTGCTGTTTCCCTCTATTTTGCCTCAAGGTATGCCATTTCAATGATGGTAGAAGTAAGGGCATAATTAAAGAAAGGAGGGTCTTTTTGGTGTCCTACTTCCTGAGTGTGCTTCAGTGTGATAGCCTAGGGAGTGAGAAATCTGAACCTTGAATGATACTGCAAATGTTGTTGAAAATCAGCTTTTAGAATTGTTCTTTTAGAATTATTTTTGTTACTTTCCTAAGCAATTTTAAAATTATAAGACAAACTGTAAAATATGATGCTGTATATGGCACACACTTCTCTCAGCAGTATTTAATAATAGAGTAAAATAATAAAGCTTCCATAAAAAGGAAAAATATCTTGGTTATACTTTCAGAAACCTGCTACTAGGGAGGTCAATAAAATAAGTAAGTGAGGTTATTTGTGAAGTAAATGAACATGAATGAGGTGGAGAACATTGCCCTAGGGAAGCAATTCTATCTTTTCTTGTGTAGTACATTGGACCAATCAAGAATGCAGTCACTGCATGTGAACCTCTTATGTTAGTCTGGTAGTGTAATTAAAATCATCATTTTGCACTTTGACACAATTAATTGTTGTTTTTAATTGCCATGGTAGATAGAACAGAAAAATAATGTTTTTTCCATCCTCAATTATCTTCACTAAGAAAGCACTTTATGCAAAAGGATATTCCACTTCTGTACTGCTTTAGAAAAACTGCACCTCTTATTTTTAGATTGAAAACCATTATGACTTAGAAGAGGTTATAAAGAATGTGTTTGTCAGGGAACATATTTCAGCATGCTTAAAATGGCTTTAGGAAACATTCTCTGAACAGCTTATGAACGATGGCTTTGTAAATACATATTAGATGTAATCTGCCTTATTTCTCTGTGTCTTGTACATGGTACCATGCGCTCATTGCTGGTGTTTTAAATAGACTTGACATAAATCCATGACCTGAAGAAATCATGGTGTGAAGAATGTACTCCTGAAAGCTTCCATGGTTGTTTTTTTTTTATTTTTTCCCAGCTTCATTATTTATCCTCATGAAATATATTGTCTATCCTTTTGAAAGAATGAGATTTGATTTATGGTGGCACTGTATTATTTTCTCCAAAAGAGGTGAGAACTTTGCAAAACTTAGGAGTCTTTTGCGTATCCACGCATTTTGTGGATGGGTAGAAAGTGGGACAAGGCAAATGCGTTAACTTTCAGGTGCAAGGGGAGATACAGGCTGAGTCTTTCCTTTGCCCTCTGGAGTACGACAGAAAGGAACTAAGAGCAGCACTGCTCTTGTGAAGGGTGCGGGGGTGCCCTTCCCTGGGTGCCAGGTGCAGCCGGTGGAGCAACACAGGATGGCGGCCGTAGGTGTCCCCGTACCAGTGCTGCCCCAGTGACATTGTGCAGGGCTGGTCACTGCTGGTGGTGCTGGATTGGCTGCTGTCGACGGCCGATGTTGCATGGTGCTGGCAGCGGGCTTGTGGTGGCAGCAGCCTTTGTGACGGGAGGGGCTGCCCCCGCGGTGGCCACAGCTGATGCACAAGATGGAGCCAGTCCCTGGGCCGGTGCTGCAGTGTGGAGTGGACCCGGGGTGGCGGGGTGCGACGACGGGCCTTCAGGGCACCCCATGGTGTTGGCAGGGTGGCAGCAGTGGCCCCTCCTGTTGGCAAACTGAAGCCACCATGTTGCCTCATGATAAGTCTTGCAAGGGGGCAGCGCCCAGCACCATCATCCGATGAAGAGGCAGCCTGCCCTGGAAGGGTGCCCAGAGAAAATGCGAGAACAGGCACCCTATAAAGGCAGCAGGCATGGAAGTCCTGCCTTCTTTGCGGCTCGGCTTTCATGCCAGCTCCCTTTCTCTTTGTGGCTTGGCTCACCTGTCAGCTTCTGGCTCTCGTTTCTGCTCCCTTGGCCTCTCAGCTCTCTCTCCCTCGGCCCAGGCAGAAGCGTGGCTGGATCAACAGTAGAGGCAGTGCAGTGCTGAGGACTACGCACCTTTAAGCAGTAGTATCTCTTCTCCTTGGGGCTCATGGGGTTTCCACTCATTCTCTTTATTTTCCAGCAGCTCCAGAGTAAGACCAGTGCCATCCATGGGCCTGCCTCCCTTCCTTTCATTGCTCCACCAGCCCAGTAGCTGGCCCGGAGGAGCATAGTTGGTTTCCTTGTGTTTTATTGTCAGGTTTACTGTTCGCTAAACAAATTCTTTTGGTTGTTGTTTCTCTGTTCGACCTCTTGCACTCGATAACGCCCCGTAGTGTCCAAAGCAGGACACCTGTGGTTAAGAAATCAGTGTGTTGCTAGGAGCACTTCACTGAATTTGGAGACCTTAGGGAATGAGAATGGTGTATAGCTTTTAGCATGGCCTCAGGCATGCTGTGACCTCAGGCAGCCCCAGAGATACCAGACCCACTTATCTCCTTGTGTTGCTGCAGTGTAAAATACAGATTAGTTGGAAAGGCTTCATGTCTACACAGACCAAGCTGGCAATGTCAAGGTGCTTCTTTTTCATTGGGCATAAGTATTGACATGCTCATTGCCTTCTCAGATTAATTCTACATCTGATCATGATTTGCTTTCACTAGATTTAGTTTAAGGCCTTCTTAAAGATTGACTCCAAATTCATTTGATTGCCTAAATTTACATTATATTAATTGAGGAAAAAATTGGCCATTAGGGACGACACCTTCCTTCAAGGGTGTAAGAGGGAAACCCAGAGGGCTCTTGTCATTGTGCCAAGGGCATTATTTTCACTTAAATAGCCTAATTTCTTTAGAGTATTTTTAAATACCTTTTCTAATTTTGATTGTTTTAATTCCACTTTCAGAAAGGGTAGTTTTCATTGTCAGGTTAGTCATAAACAACTTAAAAACATTGGTGAACAAGCATTGTATTCAACGAGATATTTTAAACCCCTGTTTTTATTAATCATTTAAAATTAAATAACAGCCCTCCTTTTTGTCATCAACTGAAGGATGACCTTTGCATACAATTATTTCTGTAGTCATACAGTTAGTAGTTCAAGAGCAAACATATACACAAAGGAAGAATTAAAGTACAACGTGCAGCCCTAAATTTGTCATTTTCTGACTTTTCAGTCCTTGACTTAGTAACCTGAATGCTCATCTTTTAAGGTGAGTTTCATGGGGAATATGCTTAAATTTTCTGTTTCATGACCCAGTTCCTTTGTTCTGAAGATTCAGTGCCTAGGTAAACTGTCAGAGCCCTGACAGCTGGCACCACAACAGAAATACTGGATTTTTTTAAGTTTCTCTCATAGATTAACTCCTCAAAGAGCTTGCACACTTGAATGGCAGACCCTTCCAGATTCTACTTCATCACAGTCAACACTTTGACTTTCACTGAGCAGAGATTGCTTAGGGTTCATTTGTTCTTTGCCACGTTTTAAATACATGAAGCTGAATTTCTAGCCAATTCTTTCTGGAAAAAGTGTTTTTCTTGGCTAGAAACTGAAAGAATTATAACCTAGTGTGGCACTCTGGGTAGGAACTGTAGCAGGGCAGCTGAGGATTTGAGTAGCTATGAAGCCTACTGCTGTAGGTTTAAATTGAATTGCTTTAGGATGATTGATGAATTGTTCTTCCATGCTAGGGCTAATGGGAAAGGAGCAATATTTTAGCTGTGCAATATTTGTATATATGTGATTACAGAGTGCATAACACATCCTCAACTGCTGTGTATTGTCACAGTATGGTAACATAGTATGGTAACATAGTATAGTAACATTTCTGCTTGCCTCTCAAACTGAGTAATCTGGGTGTGATCAGGTGCAAAAATCCAAGGTGAGCAATGAAATTCTGAAAACTGAAAAACAGGAGTTCCTACCACAGCAAACATTGGCTAGCTGGGGACACAGTAAATGTGCATTTCAGTGAAAAACACTAGTTGTGATTTTTTTGAACTGTACAAGCAACCTCTTTACTGAACTATAGAAATAGCTCTTTGATCTTTATAATTTTCCCTTTGTCCACCAGCCTTTCTCTCACCCTCAAATCAGCTAATGCTCTAACCACAAATGAATACATTACTCTGCTGAAATTTGAACAGGAGGCTAATTTCTAATCAAAATAGGCACTAATTTCTTTCAGTGCAAATTATCATCATTCATTGCAAATTTGCTCTCCTTGAACTATGCCAACATGTACAAATTTCAGCACTGGGAGTCAGCTTCTTATATACATCAAATCAAATAATATACTATTGGCATTTTATTATTTCTGTTGCATATTTGCATGAAAAAAAGTGTCAAAGGCAATAAATAAATATTGTTACTGCTACTGTTATAACTAAATATTTAAACTTTTGTTGAGTTGTTATACCAATAACAGATTAATCTATTAAAGAGTGAAAAAGCGAATCCACCTGAAAATGCTGAGAAACTAAATAACATGACATATTGTTTATCTCTTTGTTGCTGAAACAGATCATGCATAGGGAATACAGAGCTTTCAGGAAAAAGATACTGCTGAGGTACCAGTGGAGATCTTTATTCCGGAACCCAATGGATATTATTTTGATGCTATGAGAAGAATATACTAACCAGCCATCCTGGGAAACTGGACTTCCTCTTTCATATACCTATCTGTTTTACATGGCTTTTGTGGTCTTCTAGGTGTCATCACATGTATGCCTACACATAGACTATGTCTTCAAACACCTCTTCCCTGATACAACAGTACATTATAGTGCCATCTGTTCAAAGGCTGGATTTAATAGATTTATAATAATGCCATCAAGCAAATAGCTTTTCAAATTGCAAATATGGTTAAAATATACACAAAAGATACAAACATAAACAGAGCAATTTTGGATTTCTTTTTGGTCTTGAAACACATGTGTGTCTCAATACAACTCCTTTTTGCTGGTGCTGAGGTATGGCACATATTTGTATGCAAACAGGGTTTGGAAAACTTTGTTAATAGTGGTTTTTATTTTTTTTTCTTGCTGGTTTCTCTTTCAAAATAGAAATCTCTAGTCTAATACAGTGTTCTTCACATGTGAAAAACATTGATTATAACGTAATGAAATAATTGAAAATATAAAATGTAAATAATATAAAATATAAAATGTATTTTATATAAAATATAAAATCTAATTACTTGCTGTCAAAGTGTCCGCTCCAAGTAGTCTAGCACTGGGACTTTTTTATTCATGGGACACACTCTTTTAGGAGGAAGAAACTGCAAAAAAAGGGGGAACAATAAATGCCAGAGGTTAAAAACACCTTGGAGTGAGATACTTAAAATTGAACATCAGCCCCCCTTTATTTACAGTAATAAAATATTTTCTACTAGGAGATTCATACAATGCCTTTGATACATTTGCTATTCAGTCCTGGCTTTGGAAACCTCTCAAATAAAGGTATATATTATGTATACAGTTATTTGAAAATGTGGGAGTTTATTGTAAAAGGGGAAGGTGCTGGAATATTCCCTAAATTCAGCCATGGATGCCAAATCACAGAAAGGCGAGACTGTATTTCACTTGACAATAAGATGATCTTAAAGGCTATAATTAAAAACAAGAGTTACTTCATTAAATACTGAACCCCCATTGTGCCGATTATCCTCATAATGCTTTGCATAATGCTTGTGAATCCATAACAATTAAAGATACAAGCTGAAACACACTGTAAAGACAGAAAGGAAAAAAAACCACCAACATCCCTTAAATCATTAATTGAGTTTTTTTTCCTATTGTTGCATCATAAGCTTTCTAGATAACTGGTAGAAAACTTCTAGTTAGCTGTTCACCTATAATAAAGTTGAGTATTTACAGTCTGAGAAGAACAAAAACTTTTCACGAGCAATTTTCTTAGCCACAGGGAAATTTTGCAGGAAGGAGGAATAAGAGATTTATTGTCATTTTTTTCTGGTTTGATAATGCTTTTTTGTTGTTGTGGTTTTGTTTGTTGTTTTTTTTTTCCTGCCTATATCTAAATTTCTTTTTGCATCTTGGGATGAAGATACTACACTACCTTGTTTCTTCAACTGAATCAAAATACCGTGTTAGATTCCCATCTCTGTAGTAATCACATAGCTGGAAGATCAGGCTTCCTTTGTTGAGAGGCTCCTTAGTTGATAGTCATAATGGCTTTAATTCTTTCTTCTTGCATGATGCAAGTATATGACTAGGCATAAGTGTTTAAGCCCAGAACACAAAGCACACAGGTGGGTCTTTGGATGAGGGGAACATCCCTCTGGAATATTAATGACTTGGATGCCAAGTGAATTTACAGTGAATTTAAGCCACTCTTCTTTATGTTGCCAACAGTCCTCATGCCAGTAGGTCCCAACACTGGGACGTTAGCAACAATTTCTCTGATTACCTTTGGGCTTTTGCCATCCAAGCTGCTATAAGAGACCTAAAATATAATCTTTATAACTGTGGTGGGTTTGACCCTGTCTGGATATTCTTTCAGTACTCTCCTCACTTAGACGGGGAGAGAAAATATAAAAAATTATTTTGCATCAATATAAGGGCAAGGAAAGATCACTCACCTGTTACCATCATGAGCAAAACAGTCTCAACATAGAGAAATTAATTTATTACACATCAAAATCAGAGTAATGAAACGTAAAATCAGAGCTAAAAAACACTTTCTCTCCACCTTGCCCCACAAACCCAATGAGAGATTAGAAAGGTAGCAGCAGAAAGAGAGCTCTTTCCTAAAGAAGATTTACCAGCAATAAAAAAAAAAATCTGTGGTGCTAGAAGGAACCTAGATAATGTCTCATTTAGTGTGTTGTGCTATGTCTTGTGCAGACCTAAAGAGAAAAGGGAGAGAGATGACCAAAACTTGTTCAGAAAACAGTCAGAAAGAAAAGCTGCTCTAAAGTGATGCAAGAGGAACAATATTGTGAAACTAAGCAAAAATAATATTTAGGTGATAAAGCCATTTCCAGCTGTGAGCTGGAAGTGACCACTCTAACAAACACCGCAGTAGTATCTATTGCTGCGGCACCCAGCTGCAGATTTTTTTCCTATCACAAATGAGAGGGGGAGTGGAAGCCCTGGGGCGGGAGAGGGATGCTGTAACCTGACTCACAGCTGTCATCTCTTCGTCCACAGCTGCCAACATGCTGTCGGCTCTCATGTCTGATAAGACAAGCTTCTTTCCCTTGGCTTGCTCTTCAGTTTCCGCTGCTAGTAGGCCCACGGCCAGCTTGTCTTCCAGTAAGTTGCAGAATAAATCTTCCCATCATCTCTTCCATTGCCTTGCATTCTCCAGTCGTTTCTTGTTTTTAGGCATATGTGCTTTTGGTTAATTTATGCTACCTAAGGCACAAGCCGTTTGTGTTCTTTTTCACTGTAATCAAAAAGACCCAGAACCCAGAAGATGCCAAAAGACATCAGTTTTCCTTGTGGGTGGTGTAAGCTGAGTGTGCTCACTGCCTTCAGAAATGCTTAACGCACTTCTAAGATGGGGCCTTGAGTATCTACTTATCCAAACCTGGTTTTCACAGAGCAAGAGCTACATTTCATTCTTATTGATGATTAATACTATATTTCAAAATTAATTTTCTCCAGCAGCAGTGAATTTTGACACTCTAAGGAATACACTGTCCTAGAATCAAGCTCACTATGAGAAGTCCAGACGAACTCCACAGAATAGCAGGCAGTTTAAACCAGTCTCATCAACAGAATCTGTTAAAACTTTAGGAAACCATTATAGGCACTTCTTGTTTTTACTCCCTGATTTTTTAATTTATTTCTATTAATAGCATCTTCCACACACCTTTTCCCTTCTCTTCGCTTTTTATCAGACAGCATCAATGATGTTAACCCAATGTTTTGGGGCACACCAATGTTTAAATTATTTTTCAGGAAAAGAAGATAATTTAATAGTTTGCATATGGTAGTATACAGATTGGCTCATCTTGATAGCGGCTACAGTCTGTATACACAGCTATGAAAGCAGAGGTGGTTGTATGTATGTGTGTATGTATCTGTATATGGGTGCATGAGAAAGTTCATAAATCTAGCAGCTTGCTTTACGTACAGAATAATGTGCATGTGTTAGTGTGCTTGTAGAAGTGTCTCTCTGTATGCATGTAATATACATTATTATCATGTATATGATAATAATAGCTTTAGAATAGCAGCACTGCAACTGCTGGGAACTAGAGTATGATATCATATTGGATTATCTATACTGCAAGTACACAAAGACAGTATTGTAGCATGCCAAAATAACTTCAACAAGGGACCTCATTTTACTTCTCTGAGTTTCTAAATAAATTATGAAAAATAGAAAATACAGTTCATGAAGTACATAAGAGAAATGCCTACAAAGCATGGCAGATCTCAAGGAAATGTTGATGTTTTTAGTTCTGTCACCCATCACCATAATGAGTGCCAAAACTCCTTTGAAAATTAGCTGTCTGTGATTAGGCAGGTTTCAGAGTGCAGGTTGTTTCCGTATCTGATTCTGAAATACATTAATATGAATGTTATGCTAATTTGTCTACTTTTGACCTAGAGCTTATCTCAAAGATTCAAGAGGATATTGCCTCATTAACTATCTCACTTGCAAACTAAAACTACCTTCACCTTCTCACTTCATTAGATGGAAACATTACTTTTTTTCTTTTGTGGAAGAGTGAATAAACAAGAGTCCTTCAAGATGCATTGCTTATTTCAACCTCAAGTATAGTTGTCTTGTGCATACATAATAGGGATATTAAAATTAGTATTCAGCTTTAATTCTTTCCAGTCTAACTGATAGTGTTTTGATGAGTTTTGGAGTTTCTGTTCTGTCTGGGAATTTTAGTGATGAGGTAGGGGAGACAGACAGCAGCTTGGTTTTCATAAGCCTAGTTGACCTTGCAGGACACAGAAGCATAAAATGTTTATTGTGAAACTGAATAAATGCTCCTAACAGGCAAGGAGCACACATAAAAGAAAATAAAAACACAGACACCTTTATAAATACACCATATGAATAAGGAATTCATATTATTACATTTCTGCAGGACAAAAATTTTATGTCACATTTATTTTTAGTATTGTAATTTTGATTTCTGCATTTTCCTGACAGTGCAGAGCAGACATTTTCTCCCCACAATCAGTGGAACAGTTTAACTAGATTGTCCTCTCCTACCTGCCTCCACCTGCAGTTTAGGATAAATCTACTGGAGAGGGTTGAAAAGTGGAATTTGCATCCATACTTAGATCTGAATTGTGTTGAAACCAGTGATTTCAGTTTGAACCTCGCAATTTTTTATTTAAAATCTAAAATAAATATTAGAGGAATACAGAGTAGTTTGCATATCCTCACTGTCTACAATTAACTCTTCTCAGAGTCTTATGTTTGAATGAAAATTTGATTAAAAGAAAAATTATAAGAAAGCTCTTTCAGCATTTTGCCACTATCATTAAAAATAAGGAGTTCAAGCGACCTTTCTAAAAGACTTCCTTGTCTTTGCAGCCCCATTGAAGGTCTGTCCAACTATTGCACAACCAGATGGGTTCTTTTCCTTGACTTCTCTAATGGCTTGGCTTAAAACCGCAGGGGAAGACAAAGAAAAAATAACTCCTTTCCTGTGCCCACATCCGTCTGGAAGGAGTAGCCAGGTTACCAACGTTACCTCTGCCTGGGTTTTCCCGTCAGCCCCGGAGACCCGCAAGGTGCTCTGGGAAGGGGCTGGGATTATAAACCTGTGGGAAGGAGCCCTCGCTCTCTCTTTCTCCGGGACTCTTGAGCTGAAAGCAGCGTGCCTCCACTCAACACGGCCTTGAGGACTGTCCCCCCGGACCTTACTGCCTACTACCTCTTCTCCATGGAGCTCCCTGAGGTCACCACTGCTTTTCATCTCTCCCTGCCTGAAAAGATCCTTTGGGAGGACTTCTTCACAGACACACCACCTCTGGAGAGACTGCCGCCTTCTTTTTCCACGGATATATTTTGGTTTTGGGTTTGTGGGTGCCTGCCTCTGGGCCTCTCCTGTGTTCTTGGGAGGGGTGTCCTCCTCCTCCTCAGGCTGCTAGGTTTTTTTTGGTTTTTTTTCTTTTCCCACAGCGAGGGTGGGGGGTGGGGTTGTTTGTCCAGGGATACGGTGTAACCTCTATTCCCTTCCCCCTTCCCTTCTCAAGTTACACGTGGTCTTTGTAGGGGGGGTGTGTGTGAGCCTGTTCTGGCTGGCACTCACAGCGCCCTCTGCTGGCCATAATAGAGCAATTACACCCATCCATTTCCCCCATATATCTATATTTAATAAATTGCTGCCTTCCCTATATGTCTCTTGTCCATTGATAAACCTAATATTGTCCTAAAGCAGGACAACTTCTGACCTATCCAATATACTCAGTGATACCTCAGTCTTTCTCAAGGAAACTCTCTCTAGCACTGGGGATGCACCCTAATTTTGATTTATTTTTTGCAACAGCTGCAGAAATTTACAGACTCTAAGTGCATCCCTGGTCCCTAAACTCTGTAATGATTGCTTATAACATTTGATTTAGCCCAGTGAATAGCCCAAAGAAGATTAAAATGCTTCCTTCTGCCTAGCTGAGATATACTACTTTGCTGAAATATGTCCCTGACCCCTTCTGCTGATCTGTAATATGGAGGCTAATAGCCCTTATAACTGTTATCCTACCTAGTGGAACGGCAAAGGCTGTAGTTCTTCATATGTTTCAAGTGGTTTGGTGTGCCTTTTTATTTTTTTTTCCTTTTTTAATCTCAGTAAAACACCTTCATGCAGTTTCCTGAGGGTAATGTTACATCTCCCTGCTCAAATCCCAGCAAACATGGCTTTATTTTTCCTTTATTCAGCAGTGCAGCTAACAAGAATCACTTCAGCAGGAATGATTCACAGACCCTTACACCTGCATTCAGCCAGGTAATCTCAGGTTACAGAAATGTCCTACTGCTACCCAGAGAGAAGTGCTATACTCCTACTGTATCCTTCTGGGACAGTTCTCGAAAGCTTCAGGAACAAACCTCTATGGAAGGGTTTAATTGTATTTGTATACATCCATGTATTCATTTGAACCACTAGATTGAATACTTGCGGTTTCCAGTCCTGTCGTACACAAACACCATGGGGATGTTCTGGATTAGAAATGTGCCTCATACCCACTCGTAAGGCAAATTTCCAATCAATATGTTAAAGATTGTATCTTGTCCTGTGATTACTAATAAAAAATTCAGTCACTGGAAGATCTGTATGGATGCACCTGAGTGAAGGTGCCCTGCTTTACCCTGAGGGCAAATGTAGACCTATGTAAATCTACTGTACAGAAGAATAATATTTTCTAACTCTGTAGAACTTGGCCTTTATGATAGAGTCAAGGTAGTGTAGCAAAGTAAATGGTTGAAGGTCACTGAATGAATGATAAATATCATACCATATAGATAACAGCAAAACCCCCAGATGGAACTGGAGCAGTGCTTATCTATGCACACTGCAATGATGCTGTTTATTTTTGGGATAAGACCTAAATTACTTGTTTACCCTCTTGGCTATCCCTTCCTTCATACACTCACATATTTCTCATGGCTTTTATGGCACAAAGCAACAATGCTAAGAGATAAGAGTATATAAATCTTATTTGCAGACTTCTTTGTTTTTTCAAAATCACTATGTATTAAAGTAATGTAAAACAGAAATACAAATACTTTCACAAATTAATAATTTCTTAAGAAAAACAAAAACAAACAAAACCAGAAAAAACACAGTAAGTAGCAATATAAAAGCCAAATCTCAGTCCTGGCTTGGCAGCAGTCAGTTAGTGTTTCAGTCTCAGATATTTCAGTGGAATCTGCCAGTGCAGCCAGGGGTAATATTTGCTAAGAAGTCAGTCAGATGTCAGCTTCAGTTTCTTGAAATTGCTGTAGAGGCTGCTGAGAATGATGGCACAAATCCTATTCTCTCTTTCATTATTTACAGTTCACAAATATTTCTGCTGTTTTAATGATCTGTTCACTCTATAATATTTGCATTGCCATATTCTGAAATTCAAATTTTTTAATGATACATCAATTAATTAGATCCTATTTTCAGGAGATTGGGAGGGCAGAGGTGGTGATTGATGGACCTAGTGTTTCTCAGCAAAGTAACAATGCCTGGTACTTGTTATCTTCCTTTTTCTTACTGCTGCTTTGCAATATGTTCTTAGGAGCAGACGTTATTTACTATAGAAACTTAAATGTCTTTATTGACAAATAAAGGGAGACAGACCCTCAGGAAGAGTGGCTTCATTAGCATGCAGTGTATACTATTTTTCAAGAATATGTTTGGATCTTTACACTTTTTTTTAAACACTAAAATGCTGATAGTAAATGACAGTGGGAATAAGTGCAGCTGGCAGTATAAAACCAATGGTTTTAAAAGCCTCAATCTGTTTTCCTGATCTGTTTTCACCATGTGTGATACAGTCTTAAAAGCTATACATTTTAAAAGATAGATGCAGTATTTATAGTAGCGATTTTTATATTTCCTCTTGCCAAGGAAGGGCAAAGAACTTAATTTTATATCACACAATTTACAAGCAATGTATCACAAAGTTCTTTTCCAAAGAACTGCTAGTGGGTGAGGACAGAAGCTGTGTAAATGTGACTGCAGTAGTAACTGCTTCATTTTAAATACTCAGCTTCATTTTTAAAGCCCCATTTTGTGCAGACTTTTCATCAATGCAAAATGTCAGAAGAGAAAGAGAATAGAAAGAGTGCCTGAAGTGTTTTCTTCAACCTGGGTGGACAGTTACCATCCCTGCACTCAAAAAGAAGCAGGAATTGCTTCCACATTTTTCCCTGGCATGACTCCCACTGGCTATGGACAGCAGAGGCAATCCCAGGAGTACTCTGCGTAACAACTCTGTGGCACATGCTTCTTTCCTCAGATCGAATCATCCCTCTTATTAGGGTACTAAACAGATTATAACGGAGGCCTTGGGCTCACAAGCCTTGGCTAACTTTGTAGCACTGCATTCATATATTTAACACAACACTTATTTCCTCTTCATTTCATATGTTTGAGGAATCCTTGGTCTCCCTCTCCCTTATCAAGGAGATCTGATAAATCTGGAGAAATTACTGTCAGAGCCCCTTCTGGATGTGCAAAACCACACTGAGAAGAGAAAAAAATCTGTTTTTCACTAGTAGCAAACATTTCACCATTAATGATACCTGTGGGCTACTACCCATGAGTAGTTGAACATCTAGTTCCTCTTCTTCTCTCTGACAGACAAATGAAAACAAACACCTCCTTGCAGTTTCTTCCACTGAACTTCCATTAAATAAGAGATGTCACCCCAGTGCCTGAAACTAAGGTCTTTGTCTCTCCTAATTAGTTCTCAACTTAGTTTACTTCTTTTTTGATGCTGCTTAGTACCCTATCACTTCTTCATTTCCTTATGTTCTCAGAACTGCTTGTCTTCCTCTGCTGAATCTATAATTCTCCTAAATGCACTACAATAATACTGATTTATATGAAAACTGGCATTTTATCCCTGTGTTAATCTAAGAATTAAGCAATGCAAAGAGATAAAAAAGGGATAATATCGATATAGTTTTGGGACATTGTTACAGATTTATTCCTAAAAGAAGCGTAGGGTGCATGTTTTGTGCCTATCTACACATGGGGCTAAAGGTTTCTAGACTCTACCATCAATGTGACGACTTTGTACAAAGCTTTAATTTGAAAAGATGGTCATAGAACAGAAAACCATATGACTGATGGTTCAAAATCAAGTTTTGTAAGTTCTAAGAAAAATCGGAAGTGATTAAAAGTAAAAAATAGTGTACAGCTTTTTTAGAGGAAAAGATTATTTGCTACTAGACTATTTTCTGAACATCTTGAGCAAATGACAGTGAGGACAATTTGGAAGGAGTATTTTCAGGGATGATCTTTTCACACTGACAATAAACTGGACTAATAACCCAAGGACACCAGCCTGCTTACAGTGTGAGTTTTTGTGGTTTGTTTTTTTTTTTAAGTTGATTAACTCAATGTTTAATAGTGAATGTTGGACAGCTGAAAAAAAATTAGAACTGTTTCGTGCACACCTTTTAAAGTATCTGCTGAAAAGAATTGCTTCGTTTTGTACAAAATGAGGACAATTTTGATTGCAATTATGCATTCAGGCTACTCAAAGCTATGATTGTAAAGCATTCACATTTGTCTTACAGAGAATTAGAAAATATGATGCACATTTTAATTGCATAACATGATAAATCAATTTACATTATTAGGACAGCAACATATAACAGAATTTTCTTTTGTTATTGGGAGGTTGATAATCAAAAAGATAGGTTACCATGGACTTATTTTATACTTGTAGGTTAAGAGATAAAATGTCTTATGTCATATTTACACCATCAGAGGTCTGAAATGCTGCTTGTGAAAATTAATGAAAGATTGGCCACCGAACTTTGGATTATCTATTAAATCTGTGAGAATTGTGCCATTCCTGCTAATACTGGAGCTGGAAATTTTGAAAGCAAGTAACTTGATATTTTAGCATAATTGATTAAAATTATAGTAAGCTGTATAACAAGACCTGTAAATACATCTACAGTCAAAACCAATCAGGACTTCTTGGCTTGTAGCCTTAGCATTGAATTAAATAGATGATATTAAATTCTATAGCATTTCTTTATTTATCTTTTCCATTTTATCTCTCTCTTTTTTTTTAATAATGCTGGGAGAAGTCAATGGGTTGTGAGAACATGTCAGCTCAAGTAGAGGTTTATAATTACAAGAGTAGGAATGGTTACAGTGATGGTTTTGTCACTGATATTTCATAAATCTAATATATTGAAGTTGGTAAACGGTCACACTTACTGATATTGTAACAGTAAGATTCCTCAACTGTGTTAATGTATTTATATTAAGACACATTTACCCTTACAAAAGTGAAGATTTAGGGGAGCCCGAAATACAAACACAGTCTCCATAGGAGTATGGTGAATGCTTCCACTTTATTACAAAACACAGTTACAGTTATAGTCTGAAACAGGGTTCACATGGCATAAACAATAATATCATTGGTTCAGGCATTTTGTTCACGCTTCTCATCTCATATGATGATTGGATGTACACAGCAGAGCACGCAATCATCTTGGTACGCCTTGCAGTCTAACTTTCTTGCCTTAGCTCCTCATTAGTTGTTTATCTCAACGTAGTTCCCTGATATCAGTGTGTTCAAGGACACACTGTCTTTCTCAAACTCTGGATTGTCCACACAGTTTCATAATATTTTATGTCCTTNATCTCTCTCTTTTTTTTTAATAATGCTGGGAGAAGTCAATGGGTTGTGAGAACATGTCAGCTCAAGTAGAGGTTTATAATTACAAGAGTAGGAATGGTTACAGTGATGGTTTTGTCACTGATATTTCATAAATCTAATATATTGAAGTTGGTAAACGGTCACACTTACTGATATTGTAACAGTAAGATTCCTCAACTGTGTTAATGTATTTATATTAAGACACATTTACCCTTACAAAAGTGAAGATTTAGGGGAGCCCGAAATACAAACACAGTCTCCATAGGAGTATGGTGAATGCTTCCACTTTATTACAAAACACAGTTACAGTTATAGTCTGAAACAGGGTTCACATGGCATAAACAATAATATCATTGGTTCAGGCATTTTGTTCACGCTTCTCATCTCATATGATGATTGGATGTACACAGCAGAGCACGCAATCATCTTGGTACGCCTTGCAGTCTAACTTTCTTGCCTTAGCTCCTCATTAGTTGTTTATCTCAACGTAGTTCCCTGATATCAGTGTGTTCAAGGACACACTGTCTTTCTCAAACTCTGGATTGTCCACACAGTTTCATAATATTTTATGTCCTTGTTGTTTAAGAAATCCTTCTATACGAAAGTTGTGTCAGTAAAATTTAATAATAGAGAAAGTGAATGTTTCTTAATTTTAAGTTTTCCAGAGGAAAGTGATGCCCTTTGATCCTGAACTGATGCCTGAGCTTTGAAATATCTTTATACTTTTGTAGGGAATTTACCATTTTGACCATTTGGGAGAAATACAAAATTGTGCTGAATTTTCCCTCTTTTTATGTGCAGAAAAACAAACTCCTCAATTTGGAGTACATCTTTGGCACATAGTTTGGCACTTCCATATGAACATGCTTTGACAACTACAGAAGTTCATTACCCAGAAGAGTGCTTCCTTAAAACAACAACAAATAACCATTTACGGAAAAGAAGTTAACAAATTTGTGACGGTTTCCAAACCAATGTTTTTTCCCACTTATTTAATAATGACCAAATATATTCCCCTACTTTCTGCTCTGCTTTAATTCAGTCAACTAATTGTCCAGGAATTCAAAATTCCTTGATTGTCTCTGATTTTAAAAACATGTAATAAAGGCATTTATTTCAGAGTGACACTTTCTGTATGTGTATACATCTATGTCAGATAGGCACAAATAGTATTTTTACGCTTTTAGGCCCTCAAAGGAGGCAGGTAGATGTCAGCATTATGATTTACAGCACAGGACAAATGGCTACAGTATAAATGAGTTCATTTAGATGTTACCATCCTCTTCTGTTACTGATTTGTGATGTTCCATCTGCTAATAATGTGTTTGTTTACAACAAGTTTTTACATTCATCTTTACCCTATTAGTGGGGTTTGAGAATTTTTGGCATGTGGTCAGTTAATCCAGAGGTCTCATGGCAACAGCTGGAACATGGAAATGTCTGTGCAGCCTAGAGATGGTTTCCAGACATTTCATTTCTGTCTCATAGACTGAAGTGGGAAAAAAAACTTCCTTTGTGGCGAGTTATGAGAATATTTTTAACATCAACTACTTTCTGAGTACGTAAGGATACAATAATATGGATAATGATGAATATCAAGTGTTTCTC
Source organism: Neodrepanis coruscans (assembly GCA_013400695.1). Classification (NCBI taxonomy): domain Eukaryota; kingdom Metazoa; phylum Chordata; class Aves; order Passeriformes; family Philepittidae; genus Neodrepanis; species Neodrepanis coruscans. Next base: position 712 of record VYZS01082827.1, on the reverse strand, counting down.
AAGCATTGGCACTCTGTCTTATCAACAGATCTGCCGAGATCAGACTTTTTAATATTAAGAGAAAACAATTTATTTGTAGAATACAGAGGTCTTGGGCTTTCTGTGAGCAAATCATGCCATGCTGAAATAAATGAACACAAATTAACAGAGGACATTGCAAACACAGAACAATTGTGCTTCTGGTTATGCAAATGTTACACTTTAGATGCTCATGGAGAATGGACTTTGATGTAGCTACTCAAATCAGTGTAAATGGGAGAAGACACTTTGTGTATGGATATAAATTTTTACTCTGTTCTTAGGACATGAGATCCACATTTTTCTTTCATTTTTTGACTAAAAGGAATTCCAAGTCTCTTCGACATTCATTCATCAGTGCAGCCTAGACAACTCTGCTATCTCAAAGTTCATCTTTTCAAAATGGAAATCCATAGTTTATTAATCTTAGTTTAAATTGAATTCTCTCATAATCAGCCCATTCAAGGTTATTTTCTGCAATCAGATCTTCTTTTCTGTCCTTGTCACTTACCAAAACCTCATCTAAAACTAGCATAGAATCATCTCTTGCTGACTCAGAAGGTATTTGGTGAAGTCTGTTTACTATTGCATACTGAAATACCTGCATTTTATAATTGTACTTAGCATTAGTAAGTCTATACTAGTGTTGTGGGGTTAAAATACTGAAGGTAAAAAACGCCCACACCGGTCGGTG